>JASVEL010010892.1:0-122993 GCA_032618575.1 Nicotiana noctiflora
TGATGATGAAGTTGTACAAAATACTCCTTGACTTTTATATACTTTGAACTAGACAAATAGACCAAAGTTGGTTGGTTTATAATAAAAATTTTTTTTTGCAAATTAACGACCAAAGTTGGTCGGTAATCAATAAAAAATAAAAATTTACACCGACCAAAGTTGGTCGGTTAATGAACAAGGAATTCCCAGAATTCAATATTACCAACCAATTTTGGTCGGTAAAATTAAATTATTAATATATGTTTCCGAACAAAGTTGATTGGTAAATATTTTAAATTCTTCAGATAGTCGTTTTAACATATCGACCAACCGTGATTCATAATTACCGACCAACTTTCGGTATAGTAAAACGACCATTAAAATAGTGTCCAAGCGTTGGACGAGCTTTGGTAATTAACCATAACCGTCCAACGTTGGTCAATTTTTCTTATTAGTATTTACCAGATTTCTAACAGTGTGTATGCATTACGTTTTATCGACAAATATAAATGAAACTACATGAGCTGTGATAATTCATATGACTAAGGCATTTATGCATGAGGCCTCTCTTTCAATTATTATGTCCCATTAATCTAGTTCACTAAATTGCGATTCAAATATTTTAAAGACAAAAGTTATCGTACTGAGATTATTACAACCTAATATTCAAATATGATGCAAATATTTCATATATCACATCAACCAGCTTCCAATATATTGAGAGGTAATTGCAATTTTAGTGTATTTTTATACTAAATTTATAGTCTATGTTGAAACTACTGGTTCGAATGAATCCAGTACTATCACAGTACATAACGCCTACGAGGGTATACTCTCTCTTTTGATTCTTGGTCTAATCCTCTCTCAATAAATAAAAAAGTTGTTTTGATTTAATAAAGAAATTAACTCTTGGTAAAATTCTGGAAGAAGATGGTCAGCAAAAGCTGCCAAAACCCTTCACACCAAGCTACGACTGCACATATTGAGAGGAAAATGAAAGACTCAAAATCAGCTCAAAACCCAATAACCAAACAAGATTAACGGCAGAATGATCTATTCTTTTTTTTTTTCTTAAGTAAATACCCATTAATACCCTCGAGTACTGACATTGATTCTAAAAAGACAAGTCGAAGCTTGCTGATTTAACGCCTTAACCGTCGGTGGGCCACTCTATTAAAGTAGTGGCACTATCGTTAATATAATAACCAACAATGTGTCATATTGACATAAAAAAGTTACTTACATTAACCTTTTGGTATTTTCCCACCTTATAAAAATAACAACACTCTCCACTCCCCAAAGCAACACTACACTGCACTATATGTACACCTTAGTCCTAAAGTCACTAAAACTGTAACCACAGTCTAAGAATACTGTCGGCAGAGACAACTTCCTCTATTTCTTGCTTCTTTTTTTGTTTCTTGTTTACATACTAACCTCGGTTTCTCCGCTAGCCGGAAACTGAGGATTTGAGGTGGTTATAATTATAGTACTGACCCACATTTCACTTAGTTACATTATGGAAACTCACTGCCCAAATTTTAGTATCACTAGTTTTTACTCTGTGGTTTCCGGGGTTGTGTTTTTTTGGGCAGTCGTTGCTTCTGCTGGCCCTCTCCGTCGTGTTGAGGACACACATTGGTACCCTGCTACTGCCACTTGGTACGGCAGCCCCGAAGGAGATGGCAGTACCGGTAATTTTTTACTTAATTATGGTTAAATGATACTCCCTCCCTTTCAATTTATGTGAACCTATTTTCTTTTTAGTCCGTGTAAAAAAGAATGACATCTTTTTTTAATGTAATGATTTATAGCCGCACAAAATATACGTGCCTTATTTTAGGCTACAAATTTATAAGTCTTTCTCTCTTTTTTTAAAATCTCTTTTCTTAAACTTTGTGCCTGGTCAAATGGGTTCACATAAATTGAATTATGTTTTTTAGTTTAAATTGTAAACGTTATGGTTATGTTTTTTTTATTTTCAAAAGAAATTAAGTCAAAGTTATCAATTTTTCTTTTAGTAAGCTAACTAAAAAAAACAGCGGTGCATTAAGCTCGGGTAAGTGAAAGAGCTGGACTACAAATTTTTTATGGCTCCAACTTGACATGGCAGCAACTTTACTATCACTTCATGCTGTATGCTAAATAATTTGATGTTGAATGGTGGAATGTTTTTGGTCAGGTGGGGCATGTGGGTACGGAAATATGGTGGATGTGAGGCCGTTCAGGGCAAGAGTAGGAGCAGTGAGTCCAATTTTGTTCAAAAATGGTGAAGGATGTGGGGCCTGCTATAAAGTTAAGTGTTTGGACCATTCCGTTTGTTCAAGAAGAGCTGCGACGGTGATTATTACCGACGAATGTCCAGGTGGGTACTGCTCCGGCGGCAGAGTTCACTTCGACCTTAGTGGCGCCGCCTTTGGCCACATGGCTGTTTCCGGTTACGGCGGTAGCCTCCGTGACCGTGGTGTTATCTCCGTCATTTACCGCCGGTAAGGAACTTTTGTCATTTTTTTATTCTTGTTATAACGGTCTTGGTTTTTTTTCTTTCAATATTGTCAATTTCTGTTTAGTGGTTTGTTAATTAATGTACTATTTGACAAGGCAAAGTAGTACTATTTTTGTAGACAATGACACCCCTGAGTTAAGTGACTGTGTTGGGGTTTTATTTGTGCATCTCTTTTGGTAATTTTTAATTTGCTGATGATATATTTTAGTATTGATTAAATGCTGCTTAGTTATTGCGCACATTCACACACGAAAAGTGAATGATACTCTGTTTTTTTAGTGTGTATAGTTTCTGTATGTTTTATATCCTTTTTGGTCAAAAACTTCACTGCTACTTCCTTGGTTTGCATGAATTGGAGTCTGACCGCTGACCCACTTTTCCTCTGACCATATTTATTTCACCATTTTTGTGATGATTTTTATTACTATTATATTCTCTTTGGAGGACTAATATTATTCTCCTTTCCACCCAGTAATTTATCAAGTGGAGTAGCATTTACATTTTAGACAGATGATGGGCACTAATATTGTTTAATTTGTGGTTGTAGAACTCCATGTAAGTACCCTGGAAAGAACATAGCCTTCCATGTAAATGAAGGGTCAACACCTTACTGGCTTTCTCTTCTTGTGGAATTTGAGGATGGAGATGGTGATGTTGGATCCATGCATATTAGAGGTACATATCTTATGTCTCCACTTTCATTTATATACACTTTAAACTTTATGGGTTCAGATTTGAGGCTGCGAATTTACTGGGTTCAATATATATTTTTTGCCCTTATTTAGTTGGATTTTTAACACTTAAACGACTACCCTTTGTAGTTTCACAAAGTGGCATCCTTACCCCTGCCCGAAAGGGTAAAAATGTTGTTTCCTATCGACCCTCGGTTCAGGAAAAGTAAACAAAAACAAAAACAAAAGAGCATCAGTGACTCCAACAAAAAATACAAAAATAATTATCTAAATATAAACAATAATATAAAATGTATTTAATCTGCGAAATTAAGTTGATCTATAACAACATGTATGTATATAGCTTAAGCTCTTTATTTAATTGGTCAAACTGAAGATTGAAAGCTTCCTAGTCAAAAGAAGCTTTCGAGTACTACTAATATAAAGGATGAGGGAACATGTTATGGTCTCCACTTTCACAGTTACCAAAAAGGACCTCTGAGATTTTTTTAACCTGTTTTAGAAGACTCTTTACAATTTACAAGAAATCTAAACATATTATTAGAAAAATCCGAATATTTCGGAGCTTAAGTGTACTTTAAGAATCACGTGATACCAGACAAAGCAAAATCTTTGTTTGACATTATGAAAGATTCATTTGCCTACATTTGATGCTTTCTCTGCCACAATCACACCATTGTTTTACCAAGAATATAGATATTGTTTCTACTTTTTGTGTATGAAAAGTTCCTCTCCATCTTGACTTGTTTGTCCAAAGTATTATGCATTTCAATCACTTTCCACATGCTTTTCTTTTGATCACTGTTTTTACAATAGTATTGCCTCCTTTTATCTCCTTATGGGAATCTTTTGCTTTCTATCCCTATATTCAGAGTCCTGTGCACACACTATCTTCCATAGACCCCACACGTGAGATTATACTGGATTGTTATTGTTGTTGTTCTATTGTTTTACAATAGTGCAAAAGTGTTCAATACATACAAAAGTTACCTCCTTTTTTCAACCAACAATAACAAACCAAGTGTAATCCCATAGGTGGGGTTTGGGTAAGGTAATCTGTACACAGAGACGTTATTTCTGATAGACCTCCGGTCCTCTTTTAAACCAAATACAATTAAAAATGTCTGCTTCCCTCATTTTTTTTAAAGGGACTCTAAAATTTGGTAATATTTCAGGCGAAGTCGAATGTATGGTTAGAGATGACACATATATGGGGAGCAAATTGGTGCATAATTGGAGGACCATTGCAAGGACCTTTTTCAGTGAAGTTAACAACACTCTCAACTGGAAAAGCCCTCTCAGCAAGAGATGTTATTCCTGGCAATTGGTCTCCTAAAGCCACTTACACCTCTCGTCTTAACTTCTTCTAATTGCCTCCTATTTACTGAAGAATTAATAGCTCTTTATGTCTTTTTTTTTAAAGGAAAAGTAGCCGTTTGGATCAGGATATAAAAGTATCCAAGGCTCTTTCCTTTTTCCTTTTCCTAGTTTTGTTTGTTGTGTGTGTAACTGCTAGTAGCCCTCTCCAAAGGAGAGTGAGCGCCTTGCCTTGCCTTGTGGTTGTTCTTGTAATAATTGTATGTTTAAGTTTAGTGGGGTCTTTTTCTGTGGTTTTTAACGGAGGATAGGACCAAATGTAATGTAATGTTGCTTGATATGGAAACATGAATGAATGATGTGGGGACCTTCTGCCCTTTTGCTAGTTTGCTTCTGTTTCCTACTATATCTAATATCTTGTCACTCTTCATTAGTTACACATGAACTCAGAACATCCAATGGTTGCAACATAAGAAATTGATCAACTCATCAACGGTTGCACAGATCCTAATCAATCACATATAAATTTACTACGACAAATAAACAGAAATGTATTCAGAAACTTTAAACCAACGATTATCATTTCACTCAATAGCAGATCTAGGATTTCTAGAACATGAGTGCACCACTAAAAGACCGAAAAAAAGTAGTACTATCCATGCTCAATCAGATACATCATTCAACCTTAAGTATTAAATCAATTTTACAACTATGAGTTCATGTGTACCATGACAAGAGGGGTTGCTCTGACGGTAAGCAACTCTCACTTCCAACGGAGAGGTTGTGAGTTTGAGTCTCCCCAAGAACAAGGTGGGAAGTTCTTGAAAAGAAGGATGCCGGGGGTCTATTTGGAAACAGCCTCTCTGTTGTTGTTGTTGTTGAGTTCATGTGTACCATAAAAACAACGTAAATCTGCCCTTGTTTCACCTACTATCAAAACTCTACTACATCTAGCAGGGAGCACGTACTTAACCATACCCAGTATTACACCAAATCAAACAATTCAAGTAAGAATAAAAATAAGCTTGACATTGATTAACCATAGTAAGCAAAAATTTTACATTCATTTTCTTAATGTAAAATCGGATTCGAGTATTTTTTTTTTTTTTTTTTTTTTGTTGAGATGTTTGGGGTTGGGATGGGGGTGCGGGGGTGGGGGTTCGGTTTGAGTTCAAGATAGGGGAAAAGCAATTGGGTGGCCAGTAGTCAAGAAAGCATAAATATGTTCTGAAACGAACACACCTCTATCACATGCAATAAGAGTAAAGAACTTAGTTTGGAGTGTTGACAAGAATGATATTGTCCACACGTGGAAGCGGTCCCAATTACAAAACAGTTAGTGTTACTACTTCTAACTTCATATTTGGAACCAACTGACACTCAGTTATGCACATGTGAATGGGCATGTGCCCCAATCCTCCCAAGATAAAGGAGAATTCACACTCGTGACTAAGAGGTCCCTTAGCTAAGATTCTCAAGATTTCTCTTTAACATTTAGGTAGAGATGGACAAATTAGGGGCACAAACATTCAACGGGTCAATTATTCAAATAGTCACTCGACTATCCCAAATTATATCCTAAAGTCACTTTTCTTTCGTTTGTAACAACAAAGTCATTGCACTATACCTATTCAACTCTTTGGTATAGTACAGTGATTTTGTTGTTACTAATAAAAGAAAAGTAACTTTAAAAGATAATTTGGGATAATTGAGTGACCATTTGAGTAGTGAACTTAACATTCAACTCTTTGGTCCTCGCAACATCAAACTATTAGGAGTAGGGCTTAACTTGGACTTTAAGTCAGTAGAAGACAATACATTCTCTAAAAAAGTTCTACACTATGAGTGCATTTTAATCTTGTAGCGGATAATCTGTTTTTATTTTCAGGTTGATGTGTTAGGCTCAACTAGTACTGAAAAGTGAAAATAACACTGACCTATTGTGTTAGGCTCAACTAGTATCTCTACCTGCTTATCTTGCCACCAGGTCATTGACCTTATGTTATAATTGAATTATCAATGGGAAAGAACTAATTTGCACCAACAGACCTCCAACTACAAAAATTACACTCCTACGCAGTATTCTACTTTTTCTTTTCACTTTTAATCGATAAGTCCATAACTCTAAGAACAAGATATACTCAACTGTATCAAATATTCATGAAAAATAATGAATTTCTGGACGGAGTTATATTGTACCTAAATTGAAGCTTGGAAAAACGGTGTAGGGTACCAGTACAACACAGGAAATGCAAAACTGAGATTGAAATGCCTATGTTTTAGACACTCTTATTTGGAAAATTCCAATTAAACAGAGAAAAATTTGACAAGCTTGACCATCAAAGTAAAATTATATCAGTTCACTTTACAAGAAAATATTTCATTACCGTTGGGTCTTTTTAACCTTCTCTTTCCTTGTTTATGAGCTGGTTAAAAGTGTGTTATAGTTCAAGTAAAATCTGATTTAAGAGTCTAGACCAAACCGAGTAGCTTTCTTTGATTATTATTAACAGAAGCTTTCACTAAAACAAAAAACTAAATAAAATGATTGTGTTATAAAGAAGACTAACTTGCGTCGAAGCTCGTTTCTGTTCAAGTTACGTAAAGAGAACTAGTTAAAAACTCACAAACTAGGCGAACGAAAAGAATGTGTCGTGTGTGGATGCGACATAACACCGAAGAACGCTGAACTTAAGGTCTGTTGTCTCTTAACCTCAATTAAAAGATTAACCAGCCAGGAAAAAAAATTTGAAGAACACCAATAACAAGCTGAAATTCCTGCTACAAAAGCTACTTCCAATTGTATAAAGGAAAAGGGAACAACAAACTCATTGAATTTCGCGCATCTAAGCAAAAAAGCCTAAAACATATCAGGAAGAAAGCCCCTGGCTGCAGAACATATGTCCTCAAAGGGCAGTCGCTCTTATTTGCAACATGACATAAAGTAACAAGGAAAAAAGAATGAATGAATGATAATAACTCCAGAGCAGTGTAATAAGAATTAATTAGGCTAGAAGAGAGAAAAGGCATTACTAGGAACTTATTTATGCAGTTGAGGTAGAATCACTTTCTGCAGCTTGTCCGCCTTCGACTGAAGTTGGTGTATCGGCCTTTGGTCCTTTTGGAGTACCAACACTAGCAGCAGCCGGAGATCCTTGTTGTGCAGCATCCTTGACTGGTAAAACAAGCTTGTCAATAGCAGCAGCTGGAGATCCTTGTTGTGCAGCATCCTTGACTGGTGAAACAAGCTTGTCAATAGCAGCAGCTGGAGATCCTTGTTGTGCGGCATTTTCCGCATTCTTGGCATCATTAGCTGCCTTTCCTATGGGATTTTTCTCGTTTTTGGCATCCTTAGCCACCTTTGGTGTCGCGGTTTTCTCATTTTTGTCATTCTTAGCCTCCTTTGGTGTAGAAATCTTTTCATTTTTGGCATCCTTTCCTTCCTTCGTGTCCTTGGCGTCCTTTCCTTCCTTCGCATCCTTGGCATCCTTTCCTTCCTTTCCATCCTTACCTTCCTTGTCTTTCTCAGGAGGAGGTAGCATATGTGGTGGAGGGTTCTGCTTCAGCTTGAGAAAAAGCTGGCGCATTCTAGACAGGTCAGTGGGTTTCCCAGGCTTTGGGCCCTGGATAACTGCAACTGATGGCTTCCTCTCTTCCTCCTTCTTGCCTCGCCTCTTCTCAATATTAGGGACCTCACGTGGTATAATCTCTGCAATTGCTTTAAAGTATTGTTTGTGAGCTTCTTTGTGAAATTTCTCTTGGTTGGCCAGGTACAACTGTACAAAAGCACATCAAGGTCATTTACTATGAATTACTGTTTTAACATATAAGAGGTTTGAGTACGAGCAGTTACTTTCTCCCTTTCTCGGTTATTGGATTTGTTGGTCTCACAGTTAAGCTTCCGTTTCTCATAAAATGATCGTATGTACTCCTCAGCTTCAGCGATAATCTGACTCCTCATTTCCTTTTCCTTCTTCTCCTTCTCCTCAAGATAAACGGCATTTTGGCTGCAGAAAATAGACAGGAGACTATCAGATTGCAAACATATCTTGGCAAGCATTATATGCATGTAAAAGCAATGGGCATCAGTATTCATCTCATGGTGTATATGAAGTAAAATAGCGTAATACAGTCATAAACATTGTAAGAAACCGAATTTGATCCGAATCTCCTTGATATCCCAAATGCAGTTCCTCGCTAAATATCCACAACTGAAAGCAACTGAAAATTTTTGACCAATTAACATCATGTGAAGTTCTAACCGTGGAACTAAGTTAAACATCAGTGTTTTCTGTAAAAAATTATATTTATCATTCATAGCCTGTTGAAAATCTCACTGAAAGGAAAAAAAAAAAAACAGGCTCTACATTGTTATTGATTGTGTTCAAAACTAAAATCAAAATATTGAACTCAGTGACGAGGTTAGTTGTGAAAACAGTGTATTAATAGAGGAAGCTGATTGGAAACAAAGGAGGGAGTAAGCAACTATTCATTATATGCATACATTTTATCCTAGAAAGGACATTTCGGAAACAGAACAACACAATCACAATCACAATCATTGATGATGACAATAATAACATTAACCAAGAAAGCAGACCGTCGTCATCTGCCCCTCCCCCCTCCCCCAAATCACAATCATTGACGACGATAATAATGACATTAACCAGAAAGCAGATTGTTGTTCAAAAATCACCTAAAAAGGAAAGGAACAATGAGAAAATCAGAGCTGAGCACAAAACATAGGGAGCTAGATATTTAATATTCACCGAAGATCATATACGATAAAATTTGTCTTCTGCTCTACTACACCAATACCACTACGATACTCTCCTCTTTCCCGATGATTAGAAGTCTTATTGGGATGACTGGCTCGTTTCACACAATGACTGATCCAAGATGCCCCAGGGACATGCAAAACTCTAGCTACAAATTAGTAATATGATGTTAGTTTAGTTTAGTAAGCTATTGTTCTCCTTGACACCTTGGAAATTTTTTACTGCAAGTTTGAAGCTGTTGTTACTTTCTTCTTGTTTTCATATCGAGTGTATAGAAAATCAAGCATGGTAATCATTGCAGATACCATCCAGCAAGTTTCAGAATGATTCGGTTTTTAACCTCTTGACTGAAGGAGTTAACGAAAATGAAATTGCTCTTGATGCCTCCTTTCTAATATATCTCTAAAACACCATTACTTATTCTTAACACTTTATAATAACTAAGTTGAGTTTTACTCACAAAACAGCACATTCTACAGTCTAAACTTCGAAATGACTAAGTCACATCATTGCCAGTGTGTTTTCCTCTTATATCCAACAGAAAAGCACAATTGTCATTTCAAGCTGATATATATGTTAGGTATATATATAAATCAGCAGACCATTGCTCTAATGTTTGAGATTTTGAACAAATGTGACTAAAGAATGAAAAAAGAAGAATGAATTTAAATCCATAGATTCATTAGTCATTGCCTTTCACTTGATTTACTACTGATGTCTCTCATATCAATACAATAGTTCAAATCCATGAAGATGAAGAACAAACTTAATACATTGACCTTTGGATTTACTGAGCTAAAAGTAACTGGAATCTCTTAATATTTAATGCATGCTAAAAGTATCCCGATGCATATCAACAGTGAGGGCACTTACAGTTTAACCCCATTGTCAGCAGTTATCAACTGAGAATTAAATTGTACCAGTACGTGAAGGATGAAAAGGACTAACTATACATTGCAGTTAGAGCATACTGGCATATGGTTGCATTATCCATATTCTACATAAGAGGTGTCCAGTGTAAGTGCAACTAATGAAAAGAGGGCTTTCGGATGTATGATCTTTTACTGTGTGCTTATATGACTAGAATGTTGGATGGATTTCTAACAACTTGACAGCATCTTCTAGGAGAATCAGGCTCAGAGGCAGATCAACTATTTAGAGGGATTGTTCTATATATTCAAAGGATTTAAGTTATATAAATGGAGTAATGAAGTTTTTTGCACCATCACTATAATTTAACCAGCTATATCAAGTTGTTTACTATTTTTTCTAGGTTATCAATCAATGTTATTAAATAAAGTTACCTATAATGACATTTTAGGTGACCTAATTGTGCAAGTATCTGAGGATAATTCAAGCACAAATCCAAAACAAATGAAAACCAAAAATGAGAAAAGCTCATCAAACATAATTCAGCATATTTTAGACCGAAAAAAGACGCACACACACTGTAATGGGCAGCAAATGATATGTATTATCTGAGGATAAAAAGTTACAGTTTTGAAAACTGACCGACGCCATTCGCGAAAAGCAGCACCTTCTTCACGCATCTCAGTAGGATCGGGAAGCAACGGTCCATCAGTACCGGAGGAGAAAATGCCATCTGTATCAGTTCCGAGATCATAGGGCTTGGATTGCACATCAGATCCTTGATGATGATCCTCCGATGTCTCAAAAGGTGAACCGTGATACTCTCCATTATTCTCGGGCGACTGCATGTTATCATGATGGTAGTAATGTTGCTGCTGTTCACCGGCGGAGAAATCGTCAATATCAGATGGAACCGGCGGAGGAACACTGCCATCATCGGCGGAGGGAACGTCGAACTCGTAACGCTGGGAATGAACGTCGTAGCCGTCGTAGTTGTGATCTTCAAAGGGACTTGTGGTCGACGGGATCTCTTCACCATCGAAGTTCTCCATTGTTGCAAAGTGTTTGAAAAGGTTACGCTCCCCGCGAAAACCTGTGTTTCTATTCTATATGCAAATGGAAATGGAGATGGAAATGGAAATGCATGTTTGTTTGTTGAGATGAAATGAAACGAAGAGAGCGGTGCACTGTGGAAAAGGTCTCCCCTTTGGTGCTCCCTGAAAATGAAGCATCTGTCCACGTACATTTTGTCAAGCCTTACGTGTAGTTTAGGTAAAATTTCTTTTTTTATTTTATTATTAATTTGAAACGATATAAGTATTGTATTTGCAAATTTTACACCTTGGTAAAAATAACTGGAACTTAAATATATTCTGTGTGACCAAACTTCTCCAAAGCCAAAAATATACTTATATTTTTTTGGTAAAAAATTTTCTTTTTTTTAAAATTGAAGTGTTTCGTCAAACTTTTAGAAAAAAAATTACTTTTGAATATAAGTATAAAAAAATAGCTTTTCTTTGAATCACTTTTGAAAAAAATATATTTAAAAACAATTTTTAAAAGCTTGGTCAAATATTAATTTCTTCTCAAAAGTATTTTTCAAATTAATTAACAAAACATAAACGGCTTCTCACCAGAAGTACTCTTGGAAAAAGAACTTTTGAAAAAAAATAATTCTCAAAATAAGCTGATTTTTGCAGCTTAGCCAAATAGCATATTAAGCTCCACTCTCATTGTAATTATGTGAATCTATTTGACTGAACATGAATCTTCACGATATGAATCCAAGAAAATGAGGTTTTTCCTAAAGTTTCTGTAGCCCTCCGAGGATAGATACGGACGTCTACGTACCGATCCGCGAAAGCCTACTAAACCGGCTCGTGACTCGCGAGTCCTAATAACCTAGGCTCTGATACCAACTTGTCACGACCCAAATCCGGTCGTGATGGCGCCCAACAATCAAGCTAGGCCAGCCAGACCAACAATTACTTATCACATCGAAATACCAGTCCCAAATGGACATCCCAAGAAGAATATATGAGTTAAAGAACTCCAATAATAATAATAATGAACAAAATACGGAGAAGTGCGAAAATAACTGACACTCCCAAAGATCTGGAGTCACAAGTCTAGAGCCTCTAACAAAACCCCACAAGAATAGAAAATACTCAAGTCTGAATACAAAATAACAACTGGAAAGAGGAGGAGTAGCTAGGTTCTACGAACGTCGGCAGCTACCTTAGCAACTCGGTATGACTCTGAAATCGTTGGAAATGCCTGTCTACTGCTCCTGAGTACCTGAGTCTGCGCACAAAAGGTGCAGGGAGTAGGGTGAGTACTAAGTACTCATATTAATAAATATATACAAGCAGCTAAAAGTAGGAAATCCACAAAATACCACAATATGAAGCTACACTACGGTCCGAATCTCCTACGAACTAGCATCAACAATACAATACAGCTACCACAAAGTATTTCAACAAATAAAGATGCAATGCAATGCACATAACCGCTACGGCGTGTAGCTCGATCCATTTAACGTCGGCGGCGCTCACCTGGGGTGTGTACGGACTCGGAGGGCTCCTGCAGCCCAAACGCAAATACCGCTACGGCGTGCGGCCCGATCCTCGTATCATAATCAACCACTGCGCCGTGCAGCCCGATCCATCCTCAGTCCACATAAATCAGATAAGTCACAAAACAGTTCATTTATCTAAATTCAAGTTTTCAGTTCATAATTTATGAAAAATACTTTAACTTTATTAAATTTGCAAAAGCCGGTGACTTAGCATATCAATAATGTGATTTCAATTTCCAGGACCGAGATCAGTGATTTAAGCAAATATAGCTATCACATAAATATTGACCTCTAAGGACGCTACAGGTCGGCACAAGGCCCCAAACAAGGCTTACCGCCCACAAATATATCAAATACATTGTATTTCCAACACTAATAACATATTATTCACTTCCGGGATGGACCAAGTCTCAATCCCTAGTCACAATCAATCCCGCACCTACCACGGTGTGCGAGCCACGCCCTACTAGCGTCACAATGTGCTAAGCCAAGGTTTCGAACCCTCAGGCTACCATATACACAAACTACTCACCTCTAGCCGGTCGTAGATTCGTCCGCGATGCCTTTTCCTTTGAAATTCGCTCCCTCGTGCGTAGAATCTAGTCAAACCACAATAATTATATCAAATACGGGTCAAAGAATCATAACCCATTTCAATTTACATGAAATTCGCATAAATACACTAAGTTGGTAAAACCCGACCCCGGGCCCACTGCTCGAAAAATTCCGAAATTAGTACCAACGCGATCCTCGTCTCGCCACGAGTCCGTGCATATAAAATTTATCAAAATTGGAGTTCAAATGGCCTTCCAAAACTCAAAATCCCGTTTTCAATACCTAGGCCACAATTCTTCAAGATTTCTACCCAATTTCATGAAGATTGATGTTAATTCTACCATAAAGTTGTGTTTTTGAGTCAAGAATCTTACCTCCGATGAATACCCGATGATATCTCAGTGTTTTCCTCGTGTTTTCTTCTCTCTAGGGTTCAAAACTGAGTTTTGGGTGAATGAACCCGCGAGCCCTCTGTTCTGTGATTTAATTCACTGCCAGAATATTTAACCCTACTCGATCGCGACTCACCTCACGCGATCGCGATGTTCAAAAAGCCGGCCTCACACGATCGCGTCTCTCCTCCTGCGATCGCGTAGCACAAATTCCCTGGACCCTATTTTCCTTCTACGCGATCGCGTAGACCCTCATGCGATCACGATGGGCAACTGGTTACTCTACGTGATCGCGACCGTGCCCCCTGCGATCGCCTTGCTTCTTCTCTTGACCTTATGCGATCGCATCCCTTGCCCCTGCGATCACGAAGGGTAAAATTCTCCCCCTCTCCATTACTCTACGCGATCGCATGCTCGTTAGTGCGATAGCAGAGAGTAAATATCTGTTGCACTTATGACAGCAAACCAGCTCTTTCCTTTGGCCAAGAATGGTCCGTTTGGACCCCCGGATTCATCCCGAGGCCCCCAGGACCGCAACGAAAACCACCAACATACTCCAAAACACGATACGAACTTGTTCCAATCATAAAAACACCATACTAAACATCAAAATCACCATTTACACACGGATTCAAGCCTAAATTTTCTTTAAAACCTTCAAAACTAACATTCAATCCAAAACCCGATCAAACGATGTCCGAATGACCTGAAAATTTGCAGACATATCCAAAATCACATAACGAAGCTACAGAAATTGTCGGAATTCCATTCCGCCCCCCGGATCAAAATATCACCTACCATCCGGTTTTCGCCAAAATTCAACATTCGCCGATTCAAACCTAAAACTACACCGGACCTCCGAATTCAATTCCGATTGCTCTCCTAAGTCATAAATGATCCCCAAAACTAGTCGAATCATCGGAATCCGGTTCCGAGCACTCTAACTCTATAGTCAACTCTAGGTTGACTTCCCACATTCAATCTTTCTTCAAACATACTATTTGCTTCATTTTCAACCCGAATCACTCCTAACTCACCCGATATACTCTAATACTGATATAAAAGCATAAAATATGTAAATGCAAGGTAACGGGGTGGTAATTCCCATAACTACGGGCCGGGTCGTTACATTCTCCCCAACTTAAACAAATGCTCGTCCGCGAGCGGGTTAAGAAACATACTCTGGAGCATCAAACAAGTGAGGATATCTGCTCCGCATCTCCTGCTCGGTCTCCCAAGTTGCTTCCTCCACGGGACGACCTCTCCACCGCACTTTCACTGAAGCTATGTCCTTGGATCTCAGCTTACGAACCTGTCGACCCAAAATGGCTACTGGCTCCACATCATAAGTCAAGTCCTCATCTAGTTGTATCGTGCTGAAGTCTAACACATGAGACGGGTCTCCGACATACTTCCGGAGCATGGATACATGGAACACCGGGTGAACTCCCGACAAACTGGGTGGCAAAGCAAGCATATAAGCCACCTCCCCAACTTTCCTAAGCACCTCAAAAGGTCCAATAAACCTTGGGCTCAACTTCCCTTTCTTTCCAAACCTCATAACACCCTTCATAGGCGAAACCTTCAGCAACACCTTCTCACCTACTGAATAAGACACATCTCGGACCTTCCGGTCCGCATAACTCTTCTCACGCGACTGAGCTGTGCGAAGTCTCTCCTGAATTACCTTCACCTTGTCTAAGGCATCTTGGACTAACTCTGTCCCCAACAACCTAGCCTCGCCGGGCTCGAACCAACCGACCGGAGACCTACACCGCCTCCCATATAAAGCTTCATACGGTGCCATCTGAATGCTGGACTGATAGCTATTATTATAAGCAAACTCCGCAAGAGGCAAGTAATCAGCCCATGAACCACCGAAATCAATGACACAAGCACGCAACATGTCCTCCAATATATGAATAGTACGCTCGGATTGCCCATCCGTCTGTGGATGAAATGTTGTGCTCAACTCTACCTGTGAACCCAACTCTCGCTGAAATGTCCTCCAGAACTGAGAAGTGAACTGGGTACCTCTGTCCGATATAATAGAAATGGGAACTCCATGCAATCTCACTATCTCACGGATGAATATCTCTGCCAACCGCTCTGAGGAATAAGTAGTACACACTGGGATGAAGTGAGCCGACTTGGTCAACCTATCCACCACCACCCAAACTGAATCGAACTTCCTCGTTGTCCGAGGGAGTCCACTAACAAAGTCCATATAATCCTTTCCCACTTCCACTCAGGAATATCAATATGCTGAAATACACCACCAGGTCTTTGATGCTCGTACTTGACCTGCTGACAATTTAGACACCGAGCCACATGGCTCACAATATCTTTCTTCATCTTTCTCCACCAGTAATTCTGCTTCAAATCTCGGTACATCTTCGCGGCTCCTGGATGAATAGAATACCGCGAGCTATGGGCCTCCTCCAATATCAACTCACGAAGGCCGTCAATATTGGGCACGCATATCCGGCCCTGCATCCGCAATACACCATCACTATCAATAGTGACATCTCTGGCATCATCATGTTGAACTCTGTCCTTAAGGACAAGTAAGTGTGGATCATCATACCGGCGCTCTCGGATACGATCATATAAAGAAGAACGAGCTACTACACAAGCCACCACTCGACTGGGCTCAGAAATATCCAGTCTCACCATCTGATTAGCTAACGCCTGAACATCAACTGCAAGGGGTCTCTCCCCAACTGGAATATACACCAAACTGCCCATACTAATAGCCTTCTGGCTCAATGCATCAGCCACTACATTGGCTTTCCGGGATGGTACAAGATAGTAATATCATAGTCTTTAAGTAATTCGAGCCATCTCCGCTGCCACAAATTTAGATCTTTCTTCTTAAACAAATGCTGAAGGTTGCGGTGGTCTGTATATACATCACAAGATACACCATATAGGTAATGCCTCCAAATCTTCAAGGCATGAACAATAGCAGCTAACTCCAAATCATGAACAGGGTAGTTCTTCTCGTGGGGCTTTAGCTGACGGGAAGCATATGTAATAACTCTACCCTCTTGCATTAACACACAACCGAGCCCAACTCTAGAAGCATCACAATACACCGTATTGGCAACACAAGTACTGGAGCTGTGGTCAAAGCCTCATTGAGCTTCTGGAAGCTCTCCTCACATTCATCAGACCACACAAATGGAGCATTCTTCTGTGTCAACTTAGTCAACGGTGAAGCAATAGATGAGAAACCCTGAACAAACCGACGATAATAGCCTGCCAAGCCGAGAAAACTCCGAATCTCTGTAGCTGAGGAAGGTCTGGGCCAATTCTGCACTGGCTCGACCTTCTGTGGATCAACCCGAATACCATCACTGGACACTACATGTCCCAGAAAACCCACAGTATCAAGCCAGAACTCACACTTAGTGAATTTTGCATAAAACTTCTCTTCTCTCAACCTCTGCAGTACCACCCTCAAGTGCGGTGCATGCTCCTCCTGGCTGCGACAATACACCAGAATATCATCAATAAACATAATCACAAAAGAATCAAGGTACGGCCGAAATACACTATTCATCAAGTGCATGAATGCAGCTGGGGCATTAGTCAGCCCGAAAGACATCACCGGGAACTCGTAGTGCCTATATCGCGTCCTGAACGCTGTCTTCATAATATCTGAGTCCTTGATCTTCAACTGATGATAGCCCGATCGAAGATCAATCTTAGAAAATACACTAGCTCCCTGGAGCTGATCAAATAGGTCCTCAATACGAGGTAATGGGTACTTATTCTTCACTGTTACCTTGTTCAACTGCCTGTAATCAATGCACATTCTCATTGTGCCATCTTTCTTCTTTACGAACAACACCGGTGCACCCCAAGGTGACACACTCGGACGAGTGAAACCCTTATCTAAGAGTTCCTGAAGTTGTTCCTTCAATTCTTTTAACTCCGCTGGTGCCATGCGATAGGGAGGAATAGAAATGGGCCGAGTGCCCGGCACCAAGTCAATACCAAAATCAATATCCCTGTCAGGCGGCATGCCCGTCAGGTCTGCTGGAAATACATCCGGGAAATCCCTCACAATGGGGACCGAATCAAAACTGGGTGTCTCAGCCTCAACATTTCTAATGAAGGCTAAATAAGATAAACAACCCTTGCCAATCATTCGTTGGGCCTTTATATAAGAAATCACCCTGTCGGACACATAATCAGTGAAGCCACGCCACTCGATCCTCGGATTACCTGGAATAGCTAGTGTGACCGTCTTGGCATGACAGTCCAAAATCGCATGGTAAGGAGATAGCTAATCCATTCCTAGAATCACATCGAAATCTACCATGCCCGGTAGTAATAAATCAACTCGGGTCTCCAGACCCCCAATAGTAATAAGACAGGATCTATATACCTGATCCACAACAACAGTATCCCCCACTGGGGTAGACACATGTACGGGCAAAGCAAGAATACCACGGGTCATACCCAAATGATGTGCAAAATAAGTAGAAACATAAGAATAGGTGGATCCGGGATCAAATAAGACAGAAGCATCCCTGTGGCAGACTGAGATAATACCTGAAATGACCGCATCCGAAGCACTAGCATCCTTCCTATCCGGAAGAGCATAGAAACGAGCTTGGCCTCCACCAGTACGATCCTCACCCCTAGGGCGACCTCTGGATACCTGGCGACCAGTCCTAGCCGACTATGCTGGCGCTGACGAAACAGGAGTAGAAGACGAAGGCTGATCCCTCTGCTGAGACCGCTTACGAAGCCACTGAGGACACTCTCTCCTAATATGGCCCAAATCACCGCACTCAAAACAACGGCCTGAAGATGGAAGAAGGGGCTGCTGAGGACCCCTCGCTACCGATGAACCCTGTGCTGAGGAAGCAGGAGCAGAGCTCTGAGCTGGAAGAGCACTCAGTGCAGGCTGACTCTGCTGACGGCTCTGCTGACCCTGATAACCCTGATGGCCCTGACGACCACGATCTGATGAAACCCCACTGGACTCTGCACGTCCAGACTGATGAGACCTGAAAGAACGACCCCTGCTATGCTGAGGTTGGCCCCTAGATGGAGCACCACTGTAACTGCCAGTACCACGAGGCCTCTTAGCCTCTATCTCCTCCCGCTCTCTGCGGCGATCTGTCTCAATATGACGGGCAGCATCAACCACCTCCTCGAAGGTAACTGCCGAAGCTCTCTCCCTGGTCATCAATATACGGATGGGATAAATAAGGCCATCAATAAATCTCCGGATCCTCTCTCTTTTTGTAGGAACCATCCACATGGCATGACGGGCCAGCTGTATGAATCTCATCTCATACTGAGTAACCGTCATGTCTCCCTGCTTCAACCACTTGAACTGACGTCGCAGCTCCTCTCTTTGAGACTGAGGCACGTACTTCTCCAAAAATACCGTGGAGAACGGCTGCCAAGTGAGGGGCACTGCCCCAGCGGGCCTACGCCTCTCAAAATCCTCCCACCACTGAAATGCTGCACCTGTGAACTAAAAAGTGGTGAATGAAACACCGCTCGACTCTAGAATACCCGCGGTGCGAAGCATGCGCTGACATCTGTCAAGAAAACCCTGGGCGTCCTCGCCCTCAGCACCACTGAATGTCGGAGGCCGTAGCCTCTCAAATCTCTCCAAATGACGCTGCTCATCGTCGAACATAACTGGAACCATATAAGCAGGAGCTGGTGCAACGGGCGCAACTGGCTGAACTGGAGCTGCCCCAGGCGCCTGAATACCCCGTATCACCGGCTCGGGTGTGCGAGCCACGGGGGTCTGATTCCCTCCCCCTGCCTGTGAAGAAGATGCTGCAGAAATAGCTGCAACTACCTGAGCCAAGCCTGTGCACACTGATAAAATCTGAGCCAAGGTCTCCTGAAGACCCGGTATCACAATAGGCACTGCCGGTGCCTGAACCTGAGTTGCCGGAGCGTCTGCCGCTTTACACCCTAAATTACATGTTTTAAGTATAGGAATTCAAGAGATTTTGATGGAAAATGAAGAAAATGAGTTAAGATTTACTAACCCAAGAAGTCTTGGTGAAATGGAACTTCAATGGACGCCTAAGGATCTTGGAGAAGAAAAAACTCTGATGTTTTCATGAAAATTTCGCGATCACATTGTTCTGAGAATAAAAATATAACTGGGCAGATTTACCCTTAGCATTCGTGCAAAAGAGGATGCGTTCGCGAAGAGTTACATGGGCAGAGAATCGCGATCACAGGTCGAGTAACGCGAACGTGTAGAGGTGTCACGACCCAAATCCGGTCGTGATGGCGCCCAATAATTAAGCTAGGCCAGCCGGACCAACAATTACTTATCACATCAAATATCGGTCCCAAATGGACATCCCAAGAAGAATATATGAGTTAAAGAACTCCAATAATAATAATAATGAACAAAGTACTGAGAAGTACGAAAACAACTGACACTCCCACAGATCCGGAGTCACAAGTCTAGAGCCTCTAACAAAACCCAACAGAAAATAGAGAATACTGTTTAGAAATACTCAAATAACAACTAGAAAGGAGAGGAGAAGCTAGGTTCTGCGAACATAGGCAGCTACCTCAACAACTCGATATGACACTGCAAAGGCTGGAAATACCTGTCTACTGCTCTTGAGTACCTGAGTCTGCACACAAAAGGTGTAGGGAGTAGGGGTGAGTACTAAGTACTCGGTGAGTAATAAATATATAAAAGTAGCTGAAAGTACGAAATCCACAAAATACCACAATATGAAGCTACACTACAGTCCGAATCTCTTACGAACTAGCATCAACAATACAATACAGCTACCACAGAGTAATTCAACAAATAAAGATGCAATGCAATGCACATAACCGCTACGGCGTGTAGCCCGATCCATTTACGTCGACGGCGCTCACTGGGGGTGTGTACAGACTCCGGAGGGGCTCCTACAGCCCAAGCGCAAATATCGCTGCGACGTGCGGCCCGATCCTCATATCATAATAACCGCTGCGGCGTGCAGCCCGATCCATCCTCAGTCCATAATAATCAGATAAGTCACAAACAGTTCATTTTTCTTAATTCCAGTTTCCAATTCATAATTTATGAAAAATACTTTAACTTTTAGTTAATTTGCAAAAGCCGGTGACTTAGCATTTCAATACTGTGATTTCATTTTCTAGGACTGAGATCAGTGATTAAGCAAATATAGCTATCACATAAATATTGTCCTCTAAGGACGCTACAGGTCGGCACAAGGCCCCAAACAAGGCTTACCGCCCACAAATATATCAAATACAGTGTATTTCCAACACTAATAACATATTATTCACTTCCGGGATGGACCAAGTCTCAATCCCCAGTCACAATCAATCCCGCACCTGCCACGGTGTGCGAGCCACGCCCTACTAGCGTCACAATGTGCTAAGCCGGGGTTTCGAACCCTCAAGCTACCATATACACAAACTACTCACCTCTAGCCGGTCGTAGATTCGTCTGCGATGCCTTTTCCTTTGAATTTAGCTCCTTCGTGCGTAGAATCTAGTCAAACCACAATAATTATATCAAATACGGGTCAAAGAATCATAACCCATTTCAATTTACATGAAATTCGCATAAATACACTAAGTTGGTAAAACCCGACCCCAGGCCCACTGCTCGAAAAATTCCGAAATTAGTACCAACGCGATCATCGTCACGCCACGAGTCCGTTCATATAAAATTTATCAAAATCGGAGTTTAAATGGCCTTCCAAAACTCAAAATCCCGTTTTCAATACCTAGGCCACAATTCTTCAAAATTCTACCCAAATTCATGAAGATTGATGTTAATCCTACCATAAAATTATGTTTTTGAGTCAAGAATCTTACCTCCGATGAATACCCGATGATATCTCAGTGATTTCCTCGTGTTTTCTTCTCTCTAGGGCTCAAAATTGGGTTTTGGGTGAATGAACCCGCGAGCCCTCTGTTCTGTGATTTAATTCACTGCCAGAACAATTTAACCCTACGTGATCGCGACGTGCCTCACGCGATCGCGATTTTCAAAAAGCCGGCCTCACGCGATCGCAATTCCCTTCATGCGATAGCGTATCACAAAAATCCCAAATGGTATTTTCCTTCTACGCGATCGCGTAGACCCTCATGCGATCGCGATGGGCAACTAGTTACTCTACGTGATCGCGACCATGCCTCCTGCGATCGCATTGCTTCTGCTCTTGACCTTATGCGATCGCGACAGTTTTTCCCGCGATCGCATTGATCCTGCTCCCTGACCCAACGTGATCGCGTCCCTATCCCTGTGATCGCGGAGACCAATTTCCTGCTGCACTTATGACAGCAAACCAGTTCTTTCCTTTGGCCAAGAATGGTCCGTTTGGACCCACGGATTCATCCCGAGACCCCCGGGACCCCAACGAAAACCACCAACATACTCCAAAACACGATACGAACTTGTTCCAATCATAAAAACACCATACTAAACATCAAAATCACTATTTACACACGAATTCAAGCCTAAGTTTCTTCAAAACTTTCAAAACTAACATTCAATCCAAAACGCGATCAAACGATGTCCGAATGACCTGAAAATTTGCAGACATATCCAAAATCACATAACGAAGCTACAGAAATTGTCGGAATTCCATTCCGGCCCCCGGATCAAAATCTCACCTACCATCCGGTTTTCGCCAAAATTCGACCTTCGCCAATTCAAGTCTAAAACTACACCGGCCTCCGAATTCAATTCCGATTGCTCTCCTAAGTCATAAATGATCCCCCGAAACTAGTCGAATCATCGGAATCCGGTTCCGAGCACTCTAACTCAATAGTCAACTCTAGGTTGACTTCCCATATTCAAGCTTCCTTCAAATATGCTATTTGCTTCATTTTCAACCCGAATCACTCCTAACTCACCCGATATATTCTAATACTGATATAAAAGCATAAGATATGTAAATTCAAGGTAACGGGGTGGTAATTCCCGTAACGACGGGCCGGGTCGTTACACAAAACCATCATAAAATGATCTTTCACCCTATCATAGTCCCATACCTCGAATATACCCCAAACTCTTCGAATCTAGGACATAATATGAGCATTTTCAATGAGAATATAGTTACTTTCTTTGGGCCAGCAAATGCGTTTGGCATGCTTTGCAATATATTGCAGATGAATTATATTTTTATGAACTTCAAGTTCATATTATCTTATTGAGGATCTAGATGTAGAAACGATAATTCATTCCTCGTAACTATTTCTCTATTGTTTATCATGTCTCCCCCTCATGTTAGAAAAATTTACTTGTTTCCTCAACTTTGAAACCCATCTTTGTGCGTTGTGGTGTTAATCAAAATATACACCGTACATCAATAATAATAAGATGGAATTATTTGGTTCCTGATCCTGAACCACTGTGGGAAAAAAAATAATATACTTTCGTATAAAACGTATATCAAACTAATATAAAAAAATTTGTTCTCATAAGCAATTATTTAGCTATTAAGTGGAGGCACTCAATAAATCATTTTATTAAACCAACTGTGATGTTGTGACGACCCGTCCCATTGTCATGAGAGTTATCATCCCGTTACCCCTTCATTTATATATTTCATATTTTTATATCCGCGTTAGAGTCTATTGAGTGAATTGGGATTGATTCTGGTTGAAAATGAGGCATATAGCCTTTTTGAGTGAAGCTTGTTTATGAAACGTTAACATGGAGTTGACTATGTGGTTAAAGGGCTCGGAATCAAATTTTGATGATTTGGTTAGTTCCGGGAGGTGATTTGTCACTTAGGGGAGCGATCGACATTGAATTTGGAGGTCCGGTGTAGAAATATGGCTTGAAATGCCGAGGTTTGAAATTTTTGGAAATCCGATCGATAGGTGAGATTTTGATCCGAGAGTCGGAATGAAATTCCGATAGTTGTAGTAGCTTCATTAAATGATTTTGGATATGTCTACAAATTATCAGGTCATTCGGACATCGTTTGGTCGGGTGTTTGATTGGTTGTTGGTTTCGGAAGTTATAGATGAATCTTAGGCGTGAATTCGCCTTGATTCGATGATTTTCGTGTTTAAGGGTGTGTTTTTATGATTGGAACAAGTTCGTATCATATTTTGGAGTAGGTTGGTGGTTTTCGTTAAGGTCCCGGGGGCCTCGGGGTGAATTTGGGGGTCCAAACGGACCATTTTTTATTAGAGGAAACAACAGAATTGCTGTCATAACTGCAGAGCCATTTTGCTCTCTGCGATCGCATGAGGAGCCATGCGATCACGTAGAAGTATTTTGTGAGGCAGTGGATTAGTTTTCTGCGTTCGCATAGCTTAATTTGCGATCGCATAGTAAGGGGAGGTGAACCGATGCGATCGCGAAGCCCAGGCTGCGATCGCATAGATACTTTTGAGGGGCAGCTATTCCTTATACTATGCGATCGCATAGTGCTGATTGCGATCGCATAGAGTGTTTTGGAGATCAGGAAAATTAATTCATTGCGATTGCATACCAAGGGCGGCGATCGCATAGTGTTAAATATCTGACAGAAGGGTTAAAAACCAGAACATCTCTGTCGCAAACATAGAGTATAGTTCCTCTATTTTTGAGTTCTTTGAGAGCAAAGTGACACGATTTGAAGGGGATTTCACCGGGTAAACATTGGAGGTAAGTTCTATGGTCTAAATACGTGATTTTATCTTAGAATCTTCAATTATTTCACTGTAAATGGGAGGATTAATGGGGGATTTTTGCCCTAAGCTTGGGTTATGGTAAATCATCGATTTGAATGGGCAAACGGAGTCCGATTTTGATAAACTTTATATGTATGGACTCGTGTTGAGATAAGGAATCCGAAAATGTAACTTTTGTAATTTTTCGAGAAGCGTACCGAAAGTTGGGTTTTGGCAACTTTGTGGTTTTTGGTGTAATTCGAGTTGTTTCGATTGGGTAATGTCCCTTTAGCCTATTTTGATACATTTCTATTGATTTTGATCAGATTCTAAACCCGTGGAGGCCGATTCTAGTGGAAAGGGCATTACGGACTAGTCTTCGAGCCGAGTCGAGGTGAGTAATGGGTGTGGGTGAGGACCAGCGGGCTCGAAACCCCGATATATCACTATGTGAAGCTGTATTGAGGCGTGACACGTACTCTCCTATGAGTGCGCAGTCGAATGTGATTGGGGACTATGGCTTAGTTCGACTTAAAATACTATACTGTGTTGTTGGCTATTATTGAGCCGCTGAACCTCATACTTGGATGGTTGGGGATACCTTTGGTATGTGAGCCTATTATTGGGACCCCGCGAGGATCGTTGTTATTATTTCTATGATATTGACATGCTAATGTGATACCAGTCCTGACATATTACTGTCTAAAATGGTTTTCCAAACTCCGGAATTTCTGAAACATTATTTTTACTAAAAATGATAAAAACAGATTTCAAATACTGTTTCTGAGCTTGTGAGGCTGCATTGCATTATAGCTGACTGGTAGTGGATTCGGGCTGTGCGCCGCAGCATATCATGATATTGTGCTTAGGTTGTAGGAGCCCCTCTGGAGTCTGAACCTCCACAGTGAGCACGGCTACCCAAATGGATCGGGCTACGCGCCGTAGCGGTCATATTCATGCATTGCATTGCATTTAGCTATACCTGTTATTCTGATAGCTGATATTGTTGGTTATGATATTGCTGGTTCGGATATTGCTTATGTTGATAACCGATACAGGATATTGTGTATAACTTTACTTAGTGTTGTATTTGGTTTTCTTACCTACGCTGTCTTACCCTTGCTTATTACCACTGAGTTTGGAAGTACTCACTCTACTCACTGCACCTTGTGTGCAGATCCAGGTATATCATAGCAGAGTTGGTCCTATAGCTACTTGGGAGTTGCATTTGGACAGTCGAGGTAGCTGCCAGCGTCCGCAGGACCTGACTCTCCAGTTTATTCTCATTTTATTTAGTCTATTGCACACTTGTGCACAGTTGTATACACTATCACAACTTATAAATTCTTGTAGAGGCTTATGAATTGTGACTCCTGATCTGTTGGGAGGTTATACTAGTTTGGAATGTATAATCCCGGTGTGTTGGATATTTTTCTTTATTATTCTATCATTGTTTATGCTTAAAAAGGGTTAAGTGTGAGATCATAGCTCCGAGTTTCAGTTGATTGGTCGGGCTGTCCTAGCAGTGTGCTGGGCGGCATCACAAGCGGGTTTTGGGGTCGTGACATCTTAAAATAAAAGTGCAGGGGGATCTCCCGGCTGAGTCTTGAGCCGGTTGGTAGAGTCTCGTGGATAGGTACGAGGACGCCTGTATTTATCCTCGGGAGGCTGCAAACCTTTAGGAAACACTTCACATTTCTTGAACTCCGTCGTGCGATTTTGTTGTTCCGAGAGCTGAACTTTTGTATTCTATTCTCTCGTAGATGGCGAGCACCCGGTACCTTACTTAATCGAGTACCAACGTAATATATCTTTCTTATTATACTATTATGAGTAAATAAGCCAGAAAACCCTCCATGAGATAACAAGAATAAAACATAAGGGAATACTCAACATATGATGACCCAACATGATATACAAACTTATACATATGACACACGGGCCTATAAGGCCGACATGACCATTTGTAAACTCAAAATATAGGCCGACAAGGCCATACAAGTATCCATACACCTGACATCTGTCTACAAGCCTCTAAGAGTACATAAAATCAAAAAGGTCGGGGCGGGGCCCCACTATACCAACCAATACATATCTTAAGCATACTGACCAAATAGGCAACTCCGGAGCAAGTGGAGTGCGCCAACACCTTCGCCGAGCTGATAGCCTAATAGGAGGATAATCAATCTATCAATCGGGACCTGGGACATGAAACACAGCGTCCCCAGGCAAAAGGGACGTCAGTACTAATAATGTACCGAGTATGTAAGGCAAGAAAGCATAAACAAGAATAGTAATGTAAAGAGAGATGGAGGAAATACAACCTGGAACATCCGAGTGCCTCTGGGGGCTACTGACATGAAATGCATAATACATATATATACATATACCTTTAAAAACATTTGCCTCTGGGGGCATCATCATCATCATCATATCGTACCCGGCCTCAAAGAGGACTCGGTAAAAACGTACCCCGCCACGTGGAGCTCGGTAAACCCAACTGATCAGTGGTTGCACAATAGGTGCCGTACCCGGCCGACTATAGCGCGGCTCGGTAGAGTAAAATAGATACATATATATAATGTATGCTCGACTCATGGAATCACGTTCTAAACCTTTCTGAGTGACGTAAGAACATTATGGACATACAATATGAACTTCACTAGGACTTATGGATCATACATACTTTCTTAGAATAACTTTGTATGGAAAGAACAACATGGACAACCTTAGTTGCTAGGAGTAGATTCATTATGAAATAGCATATTCATTTCATATTAGATCATGCCAAAAGAAAGAAGGAAATGCCTTAACATACCTTAACCATGGTGAGTCCTTAATACCTCTCAAGCAACTCTTCAAACAACTCAACTCAATCTACCATGGCATAAAGAGATTCAAAATCAGTGTTGAGCAAAGGCTAAGTCTGAAACTTAAGCTAGTAGCTCATCTACGTAAATTCGGGCAGCATCTTCCTTGTAACAAGGGCCTCCTCCAATACCATATACCAACAACAACAACAGCCATGGAAGTCCAACAACCTATAAATATCAATAACAAGACACCATATAACAACAACAAGTCACAACTACTTCACGACGAGCGGCAAGCTCCGGTTGGAATCCGTATAACCCATATCACCCCTTATAGACTTCTTACATTAATTTAAAACTATCATTAACGTGATTATGAAGTCATTCATCAATGATTCCATCCTTATACCAAATATTTATAACAAAGGAAACAATCCTCAACTCCAACTATCTTCAATTAGTAGCTTTATTCACTAGTTCATGTCTACTCTATCCATTTAACTTAATCAATATCAAGATAACCTTAAGCACATGAAAGAATACAATACACATACTTGCTAAAGCAACTTCAAGTCGAAATCCAAGTTATAAACAGCTTACAACAACCCTCAATGGCAATACAACAACCATAGAAGTGACTTAAGCTAATCCAAGTATTATCTTGTAATTTAACATCCTAAAAACTTAACCAACATACAAGAAAGCTTAAGCACAATTAGTAGGCTGATATACTCACCTTATACAGCAGCAACAACTTGGAATTTCGTCCAAATACAGCCCATAACAATCCTCAATGACAACATAACCTCAAAGAGGTGTTGTTCTTCACTAGAACTAAGTTTTGATGTTGAAATATGGTGTAATCACTTTGGAATCACTTCAAACCTTGTGGAATCTGTTTATAAGGGTTAGGAGAAGGTTGGAGACGAAGTTGAGTTGAAAATAAGTGAAAAATAGGCGTCCAAATCGTTTAATAATTGAAGTAGGTCAACCACCGCCTAAGTGGGTCCCATTGGGAGCTGCTTGCGCGGTCTCGCGAAAACATGAATATCTTTCTACTCCGATGTCGTATTGACGAACGGTTTAATGCGTTGAAAACTAGACTCGTAGATATTCAATTTGATATGTAGATCATCCATTTATTCAAAGTATATTTGGAGAAAAGTGCATCTACATTTGGCCTAAATTTCAGCATATTATGAATGCAACTTGTGATGGCCTTTGCTAACTTTTGTTCCATAACCCGTTTGACTTAAAAAAATAACACACGACTATCATACGACTACAATAACTCATAACATAACCTCCTCATCATGTTAATCACCCTAGTCTCACACCAAAAGAATATGTTATAACATTCAAAACTTGTCGATTTTCGACGGAACTTATTTTCTTCAATTTGTTTAGCGACTAAGCTTTCCAACCCTTTTGGTACTTGTCATTCATGATCTTAAGTATTTGTAACCTCCAAAGTAACATGATTAACTTACTTTATTTGCTTTCAAATATAATCTCATTTATGAGCTTACATCAATTGACTTACGACATACTCTCACGTATGAAAACTTGGGGTGTAACACCAAGAACACCCAAATCGGACCACAAATGGCCCATCAAATCCTTGATTCTATCCAAGACTAGAGGTCATGGGCGCAGCCGGGGTCGAGGTAGGGCAGCTGAGGCAGTGCGAGCTGACCCGCCCGTTGTACCTATTCAGGAGCAGCCCCAGTGGTTGATGCTCCTACAGCACCAGCTCAGGCACAGACGGTGTCTATTTTCATTCCTGGCCTTCAGGTGACTCTGGCCTAGATATTATCAGTATGTTCTGGATTGGCTCAGGTAGTATCAGCTACCGCTACAGCAGTGACATTCCAGACATGGGGTAGTCATCAGACCCCCGTAGCTCGCACACCTGAGCAGATGGTATAGGGACTTCTGACGCCGGAGGCGGTCCCAGCTTAGGCAGTTGCACCAGTTATTCCAGTTGCACCAATTCCAGAGCATGTGGTACCGGTTATGCCTGACGACGAGCAGCGTCGCCTAGAGAGGTTTGGTAGACTCCATCCACCTCATTTTAGTGGTACTGAGGACGAGGATGCCCAGGGTTTCTTAGATAAGTGCCAGATGATGCTACGTACAGCTGGGATTCTTGAGTCCAGCGGGGTTTCATTTACTACCTTCCAGTTTACTGGTCCAGCATTGATTGGTAGGAGGAGTTTGAGTGGCGTAGGTCTGCGAGAGCAGCACCTCTTACCTGGAAGCAGTTTTCTACTCTCTTTTTAGAGAAGTATGTGCCTCAGTCCTATCGCGAGGAGCTTCATCGCCAGTTTGAGTAGTTAGTACAGGGCGACAAGTCAGTGACCTAGTGTGAGATGAGATATACTTAGTTGGATAGGCATGCCATATGGATGATCCCGACAGATCGGGAGAGGATTAGGAGGTTCATTGATGGCCTCAACTATTCCATTCGTATTCTGATGACCAGAGAAAGAGTACTATCATCATCATTTGAGCAAGTTGTGGATATGGCACGCTCCATTGAGGCAGATCATCGCAGTGAGCGGGAGGAGCGGGAGGCCAAGAGGCCTCGAGGTTTTGGTAGCTTTAGTGATGCTCCATCCAGGGGTCAGTTTCATCAGGGCAGAGGTCGTTCATCTAGACCTCCTTAGTCAGGTCGCCCAGAGCATAGTGGGTCTTCTTCCGGTCGTGGCCATCAGGGTTTTCAGCAAGGCCAGTCTTCACTCAGTGCCCTCCCAACTCAAAGTTCAGCACCTTCATCTTCAGCCCAGGGTTCATCTGTGGCGAGGTGTTCCCATTAGTCCCCTTCTCCAGCGCCAGACAGTTGTTTTGAGTGTGGCGATTTTGGCCACATTAGGAGGCAGTGCCCTCGACTTCGCAAGGATAGGTCTGAACGGAGGGATCAACCCTCCTCTTCAGCACCATCTCAGGCTAATAGAGGTGAAGGTCAGTCTTCTTATGTGAACACCTAATTTTTTACCACATCCCATATCCTATACTACTTTAGTGTAAATATTTCTTTTAGTTCTAATCTTAATTTAAATATTTATTTTACTTTCTGTCACAGAGATGCCTCTGTTTTATTTGATCCCGGGTCCACATATTCGTACGTGTCTTCTTATTTTGCACATCATTTAGGTGCGACCCATGGTAGTCTTGATTTGCCTGTTCATGTATCCACCCTAGTGGGTGATATGATTATTGTGGATCATGTCTATAGATCTTGTGTTATTTCTATTGGGGGTCTAGAGACCTAGTGGATCTGCTATTGTTAGGTATAGTGGATTTCGATGTGATTTTGGGCATGGATTGGCTGTCCCCGTACCATGCTATTTTGGACTGTCATGCCAAGACAATTACATTGGCTATTCTTGGTATTTCTCAAATTGAGTGGCAGGGTTTGACTAATTATGTCCCTAGCCGTGTGATTTCATTCTTAAAGTCTTGGAGAATGGTTGAAAAAAGGTGTTTGTCGTATCTAGCATTTGTGAGGGATGTGGGAGCTGAGACTCCTAGTATTGATTTTGTGCATGTTGTGAGGGACTTTCCAGATGTATTCCCATCAGACCTGCCGGGTATGCCACCGGACAGGGACATCGATTTTGGTATTGATTTGGTGCCGGGCACTCAGCCCATTTCTATTCCTCCTTGCCAGATGGCACGAGCTGAGCGGAAGGAATTAAAAGAACGGCTTCATGAGCTTTTGGATAAGGGGTTCATTTGCCCTAGCGTGTCACTGTGGGGTGCATCAGTGTGATTTGTTAAAGAAGAAAGATGGTTCCATGCGGATGTGTATTGATTATTGACAATTGAACAAGGTAACAGTGAAGAATAAGTACCCTCTACCGCGCATTGATGATTTATTTAATCAGTTACAAGGTGCGAGAGTGTTTTCTAAGATTGATCTTCGTTTAGGCTATCATCAGCTGAAGATCAGGGACTCTAATATTATGAAGACTGCATTCAGGACTAGATATGGCCACTATGAGTTCCTTATGATATCTTTTGAACTGACCAATGCCCCAACAACATTCATGCATCTGATGAACAACATGTTCAGGCCGTATTTGGAATCATTCGTGATCGAGTTCATTGATGACATTCTCGTCTACTCCCGTAGCCAGGAGGAGCATGCTCAACATTTGAGTATTATGTTGTAGAGATTGAGGGAGGAGAAGTTGTATGCTAAATTCTCCAAGTGTGAGTTTTGGCTCGAGTTAGTAGCATTTCTGGGTCATGTGGTGTCTCGTGATGGTATTCAGGTTGATCCGAAGAAGATAGAGGCGGTGCAGAGTTGGCCTAGACCGTCCTCAGCTACAGAGATTAGGAGCTTTCTTGGCTTGGCGGGATATTATCGCCAGTTTGTGCGGGGATTTTCATCCATTGCTTCTTCTTTGACCAAATTGACTCAGAAGGGTACCCCATTTGTGTGGTCAGATGAGTGCGAGGGGAGCTTTCAGAAGCTCAAGACAGCTTTGACCACAGCTCCAGTGTTAGTCTTGCCATCAGCTTCAGATTAATATACTGTATAATGTGATGCCTCGAGAGTGAGGATAGGTTGTGTGTTGATGCAAGAGGGTAGAGTGATTGCTTATGTTTCTCGTCAGTTGAAGCCTCATGAGAAGAACTACCATGTTCATGATTTGGAGTTAGCTACCATAGTTCATGCCTTGAAGATTTGGAGGCACTATTTGTATGGTGTGTCTTGTGAGGTGTATACCGATCATCGCAGTCTCCAGCACTTGTTCAAACAGAAGGATCTACACTTGAGGCAGCGGAGGTGTCTTGAGTTTCTCAATGATTATGACATCACCATTTTATATCATTCGGGGAAGGCCAATGTTGTGGCCGATGCTTTGAGCCAAAAGGCGGTTAGTATGGGCAGCTTGGCATATATTCCAGTTGGGGAGAGACCCTTTGCAATTGATGTTCAGGCATTGGCCACTCGAATGGTAAGATTAGATATTTCGGAGCCGAACTAGATGTTGGCTTGTGTGGTTTCTCGGTCCTCTTTATATGATCGTATTCGTGAGCGCCAGTATGATGATCCACACTTGCTTGTCCTTAAGGACAAAGTTCAGCATGATGATTCCAGAGATTTCACTATTGATAGTGATTGTGTATTGAGGATACGGGGCCGGATATGCGTGCCCAATGTTGATTGCCTTCGTGAGTTGATATTGGAGGAGGCCCATAGCTCGCGGTATTCTATCCATCCAGGAGCCGCGAAGATGTACCAAGACTTGAAACAACATTATTGGTGGAGAAAGATGAAGATGGACATTGTTAGACATGTAGCACGGTGCCTCGACTGTCAGCAGGTTAAGTACGAGCATCAGAGGCCCGGTGGCGTGTTTCAGCGTATTGATATTCCCGAGTGGAAGTGGGAAAGGATCACTATGGACTTTGTTATTGGACTCCCTTGGATAGCGAGGAAGTTTGATTTACTTTGGGTGATTGTGGATAGGCTGACCAAGTCAGCTCACTTCATTCCTGTGTGTACTACGTACTCCTCCGAGCGGTTAGCTGAGATATTCATTCGGGAGAACGTTAGATTGCATTGAGTCCCAGTTTCTATCATATCAGACAGAGGTACTCAGTTTATTTCGCAGTTCTGGAGGATATTTCAGCGTGAGTTGGGCTTTCAGGTTGAGTTGAGTACTGCATTCCATCCTCAGACAGACGGACAGTCTGAGTGTACTATTCAGATCTTGGAGGATATGTTGAGAGCTTGTGTTATTGATTTTGGTGGTTCATGGGCTGATTATTTGCCTATCGCAGAGTTTGCCTATAACAACAACTACCAATCCAGTATCTAGATGGCGCCGTATGAGGCTCTATATGGGAGACAGTGTAGATCTCCAGTTGGTTGGTTTGAGCCCGGTGAGGCAAGGTTGTTGGGGACAGAGTTAGTCCAGGATGCTTTAGACAGGGTGAATGTGATTCAGAAGAGACTTCGCACAGCTCAGTCGCACCAGAAGAGTTATACAGATCGGAAGGTTCGGGATGTGTCTTATTCTGTGGGTGAAAAGGTCTTACTGAAGGTTTCGCCTATGAAAGGCGTCATGAGATTTGGGAAGAAATGAAAGCTCGGTCCGAGATTAATTGGCCCTTTTGAGATCCTTAGGAGGATTGGAGAGGTGGCATATATGCTTGCTTTGCCACCCAGTCTATCGGGAGTTCATCCAGTGTTCCACGTTTCCATGCTCCGGAAGTATGTTGGCGACCCATCGCATGTGTTGGACTTTAGCACTATTCAGCTTGATGATGATTTGACCTATGGTGTGGAGCCTATAGCTATATTGGGTTGTCAGGTGAGGAGATTAAGGTCCAAGGACATTGTATCAGTTACAGTTCAGTGGAGAGGTCGACCCGTGGAGGAGGCCATTTGGGAGGTCGAGCAGGAGATGCGGAGCAGATACCCTCACTTGTTTGAGTCTTCAGGTATGTTCCTTGACCCGCTCGAGGACGAGCGTTTGCTTAAGTGGGGGAGAATGTGATGACTCGGCCCATCGTCACGGGAATTACCACTCTGTTACCTTGCATTTATGTGTTTCATGTTTTTATATCAGTGTTAGAGTTAATTCGGATTAGGAGTGATTCTGGTTGAAAATGAGACATATAGCCTTTTGAAATGAAGCTTGTTTATGAAAAGTCAACCTAGAGTTGACTATATGGTTAGAGGGCTCGGAATCAAATTCTGATGATTTGGTTAGTTCCGGGAAGTGATTTGTGTACTCAGGGGAGCGATCGGAATTGAATTTGGAGGTCCAGTGTAGAAATAGGATTGAATTGGCTAAGTTGAAATTTTGGCGAAATCCGATCGATAGATGAGATTTTGATCCAAGAGTCAGAATGGAATTTGGACAGTTGCAGTAGCTTCGTTAGGTGATTTTGGATATGTCTGCAAATTTTTAGGTCATTCGGACATCGTTTGGTCGGGTTTTTGATTGGATGTAGTTTTTGGAAGTTCTAGTTGAAACTTAGGCTTGAATTCTCCTTGATTTGATGATTTTCGTGTTTAAGGGTGTGTTTTTATGATTGGAACAAGTTTGTATCATGTTTTGGAGTAGGTTGGTGGTTTTCATTGGGGTCCCGGGGGCCTCGGGATGAATCCGGGGGTCCAAACGGACCATTTTGTGCCAAAAGGCACTGCTGTTTCTGCTGCAATAAAATGCAGAGATTTTTGCTCTCTACGATTGTAGGAGGAGCCATGCAATCACGTAGAAGGATTTTTTGAGGCAATGGAATTGTTCTCTACGATCGCAAGGCCTAGGCTGCGACCACATAGCAACGAGATGTGAAGCAGTGCGATCGCGAGGCCCATGACACGATCGCATAGAGACTTTTGAGAGGCAGCTATTTCTTATACTATGCGATCGTATAGTGCTGATTGCGATCGCATAGAGTGTTTTGGAGATCAGGAAAATTAATTCATTGCGATTGCATACCAAGGGCGGCGATCGCATAGTGTTAAATATCTGACAGAAGGGTTAAAAACCAGATTCTTTTTTTACACGAAATTGGTTTATTTCTTTCATTAATTTCATTTCGTTTGGATGATTTTGGAGAGTTTAAAGAGGGGATTTCACCGGGTAAACATTGGAGGTAAGTTCTATGGTCTAAATACGTGATTTTATCTTAGAATCTTCAATTATTTCACTATAAATGGGAGGATTAATGGGGGATTTTTGCCCTAAGCCTGGGTTATGGTAAATCATCGATTTGAATGGGCAAACGGAGTCCGATTTTGATAAACGTTATATGTATAGACTCATGTTGAGATAAGGAATCCGAATATGTAACTTTTGTAATTTTTTGAGAAGCGTACCGAAAGTCTTGTTTTGGCAACTTTGTGGTGTAATTCGAGTTGTTTTGATTGGGTGATGTCCCTTTATCCTATTTTGATACATTTCTATTGATTTTGATCAGATTCTACACCCGTGGAGGCCGATTCTCGTGGCAAGGGCATTGCGGACTAGTCTTCGAGCCGAGTCGAGGTGAGTAATGGGTGTGGGTGATGACCAGCGGGTTCGAAACCCCGGTATATCACTATGTGACGCTGTATTGAGGCGAGACACGTACTCTCCTGTGAGTGCGGGGTCGAATGTGATTGGTGGAGTATGGCTTAGTCTGACCTGATAATACTATACTATGTTGTTGCCTATTATTGAGCCGGTAAACCTTCTACTTGGATGGTTATGGATATCTTTGGGCTATGAGCCAGTTATTGGGGTCCCGCGAGGATCGTTGCTATTATTTCTATGATATTGACATGCTAATGTGATACCAGTCCTGACATATTACTGTCTAAAATGGTTTTCCAAACTCCGGAATTTCTGAAACATTATTTTTACTAAAAATGATAAAAACAGATTTCAAATACTGTTTCTGAGCTTGTGAGGCTGCATTGCATTATAGCTGACTGGTAGTGGATCGGGCTGCGCACCGCAGCATATCATGATATTGTGATTGGGCAGTAGGAGCCCCTCCGGTGTCTGAACCCCCACAGTGAGCACGGGTACCCAAATGGATTGGGCTACACGCCATAGCAGTCATATTAATGCATTGCATTGCATTTAACTATACATGTTATTCTGATAGCTGATATTGCTGGTTTCTGCTCATGTTGGTAATTAATACAGGATATTTTTGTATAGCTTTACTTAGTATTGTGTATATAGCTTTACTTAGTGTTGTATTGGGTTTTCTTACCTTCGCTGTCTTACCCCTGCTTATTACCACTGAGTCTGGAAGTACTCACTCTACTCCCTGCACCTTGTGTGCAGATCTAGGTACATTGCAGCAGAGCTGATTCTATAGCTACTTGGGAGTTGCATTGGACAGTCGAGGTAGCTGCCAGTGTCTGCAGGGCCTGACTCTCTAGTTTATTCTCATTTTGTTTAGTTTATTCCACACTTGTGCACAGTTGTATACACTATCACGATTTATGAATTCTGGTAGAGCCTCATGACTTGTGACCCCTGATCTGATGGGAGGTTATACTGATTTGCGATGTCTAATCCCGGTTTGTTGGATATTTTTCTTTACTATTCTATCACTGTTTATGCTTAAAAAGGGTTAAGTGTGAGCTGATACTCCGTATTTAACTTTATTCTCATAAGCAATAGTTTAGCTATTAAGTGGAGCCACCCAATAAATTATTTTGCCAAACCAACTGTGATGTAAACCAACTTATCAAGAAGAACTATCTTGAATAAAAAATCTGGAAATTTTGCTCTAAATTAAATTATTGAGCAAGTTACCTCGCAAATACCATGTTGCGGGTTAATAATAATCGCACATGTAACCATCTCATAGATGCATCTTATGTGGTATACATGGCAGGTGAATGGGCCCATATTTACCCTTGATATTTCCAGGATTCATGGGATTCAATCCCAATTTTAATTGGTCTATTAATTAATGAGAACAAGCAATGTAAGAGAATTTGTAAAGAACTTTCTAGTTCTTTAATATTTACCCATGTGAATTTTCTATTATTTTTGCACATCATACTTAAATTGATATGGGTAAATCAATTATTCCAACTGAATTACTTATCAATATTGATAAACGTCAAATTTACACCATGACATGTGCAATTATCAATAAACTTCAAGTTTATTATGATATGAGCTTTTATATCAATAAACATCCACTTTGTTGTGGTATTCGTTTATTTATGTAGTATAAACTAAAGAAAAATGGGCAACTTTTCACATACATATTACCCAGCTACAAGTGATCTTTCCTTTATTTAATCTTTCCTTTATGTACAGTCTCAATATAATCATCCACTTTCGCGTATACTTTGGAAACTGAATAAGTTTCTTTGAGACTTACTACAACACAATACCTTATTGGTAATCAATTGTGTTTCTCCAAAATAGTAATAATTGACTTTTTTCAGAGCTCTCAATTAATTTGGTACTACCACATATTCATCAACATCCATATTGTGAATATCTTTTTTAAAGAGAAAATTATACAATTATGGTTATGGTCAAAATTATATACAAGATATGTTTCTTGCATTAATGTTATTCTTTAATAATCACATTTCCAAAATATTTGGCGTACAATAGGTACATGACCAATGACTTCAAGCCATAATAATGATATTATTTCTTATATCATCTCAAACCTTCTTCTAGAGGTGAGTGCATTATATTCACTACCACTAACACGTTCATATTCTTTCAAGAAATGAATATGTATTCATAAATAAAATGTTATCACATTCACATCATGAATGGACCATAATCATCTGTATGTGCTTTAAAATCTCATATCAAATCAATGACAAATATTACTTTCAGATAGTGAAGGATTATTTTGAGAATGCTTATTATTCTCAGTATCACAACGATGACGATTATTATTTCGTCTATTGCCACGTCCACATCCATTGATACATTCATAGTAGTAATTTTGTCTTCTTTCGGACTTATCACATACTGCTATCACATTCTCTAAAGGGAATGAGAATGGAGAAAATTCAATGGGACGGATTTTTAATTCTTTGCCCACAATCTTACATAAATTTGATCATGGCAAGGCATAAAGATTTTACCACTTCATGTGGGTGTAATTTCTTACAAACTCCATTAGAGTTATAATAAAACTTTGTTGTCTTTGCTTGTATATAAAATCAAAATATAGAATAAAAGAATTTGAAAGAGAAAAGTAAAATACTTACCTTATATCCAAAATTAATCATGAAGGAAGTTCATAGAATAATTAATAATGATTATGCTCAATCCCAAAGCTTCTACTCAATTGGTTAGAGTCTCGTGCTAATAACGTGTTATAAAATAATAAAAGAACAAGAACAATATCGCAGAGAAAGAGAGAGAGAATTCTTATTGAATTTTGGGATGATTTACAATGGAATAGAATCATATATTTATAGAGAGATAATGACTTAGCCACCAAGTAATAAACTCTAAATTCTCTCTAAATATAGACATTCACCATAAATAGAATTATATTTATAACAATAATTGTCACACCTCTTCTCAATCTCTTTTGGAAGAGTGAAATGCGCATAATGTACTACGTCACTATTAAAGGTGCAAATAATTATATTTAAAATAAATTTAGGGTAGCGCACGACATATTGAAACATATGGATTTTCCGTTATTTCTATTTCATAAACGGCATTTCCTCTGATTATCCCAGAATTCCCATTTCAACTGAATGTATAGCTACAAAACTCTGTTCTAAATAGAGTGTTTCTGGTAACGATTTTGCACACCTAACAGCATGGTTTTTATCAATCTTCCTGATAACAAAACCTTATACCTACACATTAATCCTCATATAACTTCGCTCCAAACCCTAAACCTAAAAATCCATGAAAATTTACACATCCCAATCACCCAACAGCGTCTTTTTCTTTCCTGCCGGCGGTTACTGAACACCGACGTAAGGTTATCCGATCTAGGCATTTTCCCTAATTCGACTATAACCCTATACGTTCCTCTCCTCGGAGGTATGCAAGCACCCGGGGCACCGAAAGCGCGACTGGATTTCCTAAACACAAGGCCTCCTCCGAATTATGTTGCTGGATTGGGCCGTGGTGCTACGGGTTTCACTACCCGTTCTGATATTGGGCCTGCCCGTGCTGCCCCTGACCTCCCAGATCGTTCAGCTGCTGCTGTTGGCGGCGCTGCACCAGCAGCTGGCGGCGTTGGCCGCGGCCGCGGCAAGGGTGGTGCGGGAGAGGAAGATGAAGAGGATGATAATGAGGAAAAGGGGTATGATGAGAACCAGAAATTCGACGAATTTGAAGGTAACGACGTAGGGTTATTTGCTTCTGCTGAGTATGATGAAGATGATAAAGAAGCTGATGCTATTTGGGAAGCTATTGATCAGAGAATGGATTCAAGGAGGAAAGATAGAAGAGAAGCTAGGTTAAAGGAAGAAATTGAGAAGTATCGAGCGTCTAACCCGAAGATCACTGAACAGTTTGCTGATTTGAAGAGGAAACTGTATACATTGTCGAGTGATGAGTGGGATAGTATACCTGAAATCGGGGATTATTCATTACGAAACAAGAAAAAGAGGTTTGAGAGTTTTGTGCCTGTTCCAGATACCCTTCTGGAGAAGGCTAGGCAGGAGAAAGAGCATGTAAGTGCATTGGATCCAAGGAGCAGGATAGTTGGTGGCATGGAGACACCTTCAGCGCAGACGCCCGTCGCTGATTTGACTGCTGTGGGTGAAGGGAGAGGAACCGTGTTGTCGGTGAGGTTGGATAGGATTTTGGACTCGGTTACTGGACAAACTGTTGTGGATCCTAAGGGATACTTGACCGATTTGAAGAGCATGAAAATTACTAGTGATGCTGAGATTTCGGATATAAAGAAGGCTAGGTTGTTGCTTAAGTCGGTTACTCAGACAAATCCGAAGCATCCTCCTGGTTGGATAGCAGCTGCTAGACTGGAGGAGGTTGCGGGGAAGATGCAGGTAGCGAGGCAGTTGATAAAGAAAGGTTGTGAAGAGTGTCCTAAGAATGAGGATGTTTGGTTGGAGGCGTGCCGTTTGGCGAGCCCCCTTGAGGCTAAGGCAGTGATTGCTCAAGGTGTTAAAGCAAATCCTAATTCAGTGAAATTGTGGATGCAGGCCTCAAAGTTGGAGGAAGACTCAGCAAATAAGAGCCGTGTTTTGAGGAAAGGTCTAGAGCATATCCCTGATTCGGTGAGGTTGTGGAAAGCTGTTGTGGAGTTGGCTAATGAGGAAGATGCTAGACTTTTGCTTCAGAGGGCCGTAGAATGCTGTCCATTGCATGTGGAGCTGTGGCTTGCTCTTGCTAAGTTGGAAACTTATGAAAGCGCAAAGAAGGTACTTAACAAGGCTAGAGAAAAGCTTCCTAAAGAGCCTGCCATCTGGATCACTGCAGCTAGGCTTGAAGAAGCCAATGGGAACGCTGCTTCTGTTGGGAAAATTATTGAAAGGGCAATCCGGGCTTTGCAAAGAGAAGGTTTGGAGATTGACAGGGAGGCTTGGATGAAGGAGGCTGAAGGATGCGAAAGAGCTGGTTCCCTTGGGACTTGCCAGGCAATAATAAATAACACTGTTGGGATTGGTGTTGAGGAAGAAGATAGGAAGAGAACCTGGGTTGCTGATGCCGAGGAGTGCAAGAAACGGGGTGCGATTGAAACAGCAAAATACATTTATGCACATGCTCTTACTGTATTTAGAACTAAGAAAAGCATCTGGCTTAAAGCAGCACAGCTCGAGAAAAGCCATGGCACCAGGGAGTCACTTGATGCACTGCTTCGAAAAGCAGTGACCTACATTCCAAAGGCCGAAGTTCTATGGTTGATGGGTGCCAAGGAGAAGTGGCTTGCTGGTGATGTTCCTGCAGCTCGAGCAATTCTGGAGGAAGCATTCGCTGCAATTCCTGATTCTGAGGAGATTTGGCTCGCTGCTTTCAAGCTTGAGTTTGAGAACCGTGAGACAGAGAGGGCAAGGAAGCTTCTTGCTAAGGCACGTGAAAGGGGAGGCTTGGAACGGGTCTGGATGAAGTCGGCCATTGTGGAGAGAGAGCTTGGAAATGTGGATGAGGAGAGGAGATTACTGGATGACGCATTGAGGCGCTTCCCCTCATTTTTCAAACTTTGGTTGATGTTGGGACAGTTGGAAGAGAGACTTGGTAATTCTGACAAGGCAAAGGATGCCTATGAGTCTGGCATTAAGAATTGTCCCAATTGTATACCCCTTTGGCTGTCCCTTGCGTCGCTAGAGGAGAAGATGAATGGGCTGAGCAAAGCTCGAGCAGTTCTTACTATGGCCAGGAAGAAGAATCCTCAGAGCCCTGAGCTATGGCTTGCAGCTGTGCGGGCTGAAGCTAGGCATGGATACAAAAAGGAAGCTGATGTTCTGATGGCTAAAGCATTGCAGGAGTGCCCCAATAGCGGCATTCTATGGGCTGCTTCAATTGAGATGGCACCTCGTCCTCAGAGAAAAACCAAAAGTTCTGATGCTTTAAAGAAGTGTGATCATGATCCACATGTTATTGTTGCTGTGGCTAAGCTGTTTTGGCAGGAGAGGAAAGTAGACAAAGCAAGAAATTGGTTCAACAGGGCAGTGACCCTTGCACCAGATATTGGTGATTTCTGGGCATTGTACTTCAAATTCGAACAGCAGCACGGAACCGAGGAGCAGAGGAATGATGTGTTGAAGAGGTGCGTCGCTGCAGAGCCAAAGCATGGGGAAAAATGGCAAGCTACAGCCAAGGCCGTAGAGAACTCTCATGAACCAACAGAAAGCATTTTGAAGAAGGTGGTAGCCACATTAAAGAAGGAGGAGAATTTGGCTGAAAATAACCACAACTAATCAGCTTAGTGTGAGAGTCTCTGTACTTGATAATCTTAGAGCAATTTATAGGTTATAGACAGTAGTTACAACATTCTTGTTTGAGTTGCTTCGAAGTATTGTATCTTGGTTGTGTTTCACCTGATGTGTAAGTTGACCTGAATGTTGCAATTTTCCATTCCTCATATTATTATAAGGTCAGCAGGGATGTTTCTCATATTGTTCTCAAGTTTATGTTTCTTGTTGTATTTTATTTTAGAGACGAATGTTATGATTCCCCTTAAAAGGTCTATTCAATGTTCTGTATTTCCTCTATATCTCATATACCTTTTTTTCCATATGCCTTTTTATGTATTTATCAAAAATCTCATACACCTTGTTATGTAAGTTCCGTTTTTCACGTCACTCATGACATTTGAGTTAATGAAGTTCAAGGCAAGTTTTAAAGTTATGCGTGGATGTGGACATGCCTATTATATTGACATATGTAGAGAGATGAGTTAGTGGGATTCTACTGGATTGTTGTTGTTGTACGTAGAGAGATGCAATGGAGTCAGCTTATCTCTTAACAAAACAGAAGAATCTCTTTTTTCAGTACAACCATTTGATGGCTTAATTAGTGTTGGTGATATTCATAGTTATCAGAGACCGAGACAAAGTTCTCTATGCTTTTTGAGATAATACCATACAGAAGGAATGAGAGAACTTGCTAAGTTGACAGAATTGGTAGCTTTCTGTTTTTCTCTTTCTTTCTGTGGACATTATTTCAGCAGTGATACCATTCTGGTAATTGAATTGTTTTCACACTTAGCATTGTGTTACTTTCACCGCCTGTAGTGACCCACGTTCTAAATCCATGATCATTTAATTATCATGTGTAATTTTGGTTCTGACAATAACAACAACAACAACACCAACAAACCCAGTTTGATCCCTATAAGTGGGGTTTGGGAGGGTAGTATGTACGGACCCTTAAATTTTTCATATTCTTTTGATATTCTTTCTCCTTAAATTTTCATGTGATAATGTCAAGCATGCAGGAAATCATCTTAGTATGTGCTAAGAAGTACTTTGAAGTTCTGCGCGTGCTCTATATTAGTTCATTATTTGATGATGGATTTACAAGATTCATTAATCAGAATCCTCTATGGGTTTACTGCAATGATGTCAGAATTTTCTTTCATTTGGTTGTCGGTGAATAAAGAAGGTATCAACAGTGATACAATTTGGTGAGGTACAAGCTTAAGCATGTGCTGGTGGCGCTCCTAAACCACATCTTGCAACTGCACAGGCAGTCAAGGCAAAGTTGAGGATCACAAGAAAACTCACTCTAGAGATGATGCCTTAAGATGTGAATTTATCTACAAGGTGGACCAGAAACTTGATAAAGACTTGAGAGCTGTAGCATCTATTTGTAATGACTAAGAAACTTCCAAGACATGGCTGCTATTCCAATAACCTGATATTTGAATGAAATCCTACTCGTTCCTCTCAATTTCATTTCCCGTTTCCTATCATCGAACCTGGCAATGGCCTAGGCATTGAATGCTTTTGCTGGGAGAGATGGAGTACGTACATTGAGTGCTTTTGCTGAGACAGATCGAGTATGTAATTTTGAAAAACTGCCACAGACCTATAATCTCTTTTCTTTCTGGGAAGTTTCTCAAGGCGTGACAGACTAGTCTAACAGATGTTGTCTTAGAGTTTTAAGCCTTCAGTACTGTGGCAAAAGGGAATACTGGAAAGACAATGATGCTTTTACTCCTCTGAAGGACGTGTAAACATGAGGTACGTTCTGCTCATGAAAAACGAATCCCGGTTCTCCCAAAAATACATCTTTTACTTCTTGTTTATAGCTTGACAAGAGAACTTCCCAATATGATGCTTCTATCCTTACTCGCCTGAGTTTCTCGTGGTATTTTGTGCAGTTGTCTTCCACCTCAGTTCTAAATCAGACGTATAAACTCTCACGTGTGTTTTCTTGTGCCCGATATATTATCATAAAAGCAGAACACTAGTTGACTATTTAGCTAGTTCGCCCGAGAAATTTCATTTGCATGTCTTGCAGCTAGAGCATCATTTTGACCCTTCCCGAATTGATTCGTTATCTCCAGCTTCTTCAAAAGTAACTTCTTTTTTATCCTCAAGCAGCAAGTGTTAGTAATTCATGTTTCCTGTGAAGAATGGAAAAGGATAACTACTAGATACCTTCATAGGAAAAGGAACAACCAAACACAGGTTTCAATTGGTTTAGTTTTGTTTCATTAATATTTGCTGGCTACTCTTTGGACTTTGCTAACTTAATGAACAGCTAAAATGACTGTAATACTTTCAATAACCATGTTGTATTCCTGGTCTTACTTTTTCCTATATGCTATGAGAAGCCAATTGTTTTCGTTTTCGGTTCTCGCTTAGTCTATGTGGAGCTCTAAATCAATCAATCACAGCTGCACTGGAGTTCCACTACTTAATGGTACTAGATTTGATTACTATTTTGTTACGTGTTGGATGAAGACCACAGAGTCCAATAGCTTTTTACCATTGGCTGTATTATCAAGAGAACGGGTTGTGATGGGATGTCAACACCATTTTTGCAGGGAATGCATAGATAAATCAATGAGACTGGGGTATCTAATGCATAGAGTCAGTTTTGTGATTCAACTAGTCGTTAGAAGCCAAGAATTACCTGAAAACTACTCTGCATTTTAGTTAAAATCACGCTTTTACAGGAATAAGGAATACCCTCCCGCACACAGAGTGCTAGCCAACAGTCACTGAGAGATTATCCTAGATTTGATACCTTAATTGAGGCAATATATCCGGATGTTGTGAAGTACGAAGAGGAGGTATTTCCTTAATTAATATTGTGCAACTTAATGAACCCCCTCCCCCGCCTTTAAAATGGAAAAAGAAGGGACACTACGGGAAAAAGAAGAAATACAAAACCACTAGAGGCCTCTATTCCTTTCCCCTTCTGTTTTTGATGAAACTTGTCTGCTACTTTTTGGAATATCTTGTTTCAGGAGCTTGTCTTTCTTGAAGAGGAACGGGCACTCAATGAGCAGGTCAGTTAAAGAAGCACCTGAAACTGAAATCCTCATTCTTGAATGGACATGTATTTGTTTGCATGTTTTTAGTTCTTGTTTTCTGTCTATCATCTTTTGTTTACAGAGTCAAAGTTGTTACTAGAACAAACACACATATAGAGGTGATTTGTTTACAGTGTCAAATTTGTTACTGGAACAAAACACACATATAGAGGTGATCTATGCATAGTCATTACAAGTCCATGCATTTTGAATTTAGTTGTTATGAATTAATAGAACTGAATCTATTGATGATATATTCTCTATAATGTAATAGATTCTGTTTTCTCCCTTTTATCACTGAGATCTAAGAGATGTCATTCTACAAAAGAACTCTTATTTGGAAACTAGGACGCCTACTATGGAGCTGCGTTCTTAGTAAATGAAGATCTTAATTTATCCAGTATAAGCTCCTCACTCCAAGTGCCCCTATTGACACAACATTTTAATCCAACTTTAAAAGGCAATGTTCTCCTTGTATTTGAGAATCAGAGAATGAAATGGAAGATTTTCTTACAATTGTTTGTCAAACACTTGTTCTCAGGTGTGATAATATGCCTTTCTGATAGTCCAATTCACTTTAATGCATACCAAGTAGATTATAAATAACTGTGCACATAAACTGTTAATTGCAAGGACATACATATATATATATATATATATATATATATATACTTCACTATATGTTTTGGGGGCTAGACATATAAACCTGATACATGCCTCGTGTTTTATTGGACAGATTCAAGCATCCATTGCCCAAATTTCTCAATGCCAATCTGAAGCACTAATTAGGAGGTGCAAAGTTGGAAACGACATAGCTGCTCCCTCTGCACAAGGAACATCTCGCAACTATCATAATGCTTATTCAAGAAGAAGAAGAAGCAGTCAGGGGACTGAACCTGAGTGATCTGATCCAAATGAGAGTGAAAATGATGATCATGACAGGAACAGAGATTCACAACTCCCCCACCCCCCCCAAGAAAAAATGATGAGTGTGGAACTCAAACCAAGTTTAGGAAGCGCAAAGGAGCTCAAGTGTGGTTCCAAGGTTACTCAGCAAAGCTTGCAAAGGCGAGAAATTTTTGAAGGAATCAATCTAGAAGCCCATTACATAAAAATCTGGCGATTTGGAAATAAAATGAGGAATCAAGTTCAATTCTATTACAACAACAATAACATACCCAGTGTATTCCCACATATGGCGTCTGGGGTAGGTATACGCAAACCTTACCCTTACCTCGTGCATGCAGAGAGACTCTTTTCAAGAGACCCTCGGCTCAGGTCACGCTCTATAATGTTATCTTATATGATTTTTGTTTGTTGATGTTTCCACTAAGTCCCATTTTTTGTCATTGTTTCATATCCTTGTTTACATGCAAAATAATTCTGAGGTATGATGATTATATAGTTGTTATGTGAGTTTCTTGATTCAGGTTTGTAGAAGGATGAGGACAGGGGAGAAAAGAAGATAGGGGTGTATATGTTCATTGTAGAACATGTGGAACCAATCTTTAAGAATCTTTAAGAATTGTCTGAATAGCAGTAGTCCGCCACTTTCCAGTTCTGCAGATATCTATCCTTCCTTGCATAAAGACTTTTGGTGCTTTTTTTTTTCTTTTTCATTTTACACAAGTTTTTTGTTTGCTTACTTACAAGCATTGAGATGTGTTCAATCTCCTTAGAGCTACTGTAATTTATTCAAGGAGATTCCGAATTGATATATCTTCATGAGCACCAAGTCACAGAAAGAGACCCTAGATTTGTCCTTCTTCCAACTCTTCCCTTTCTTTAAACAACTCTCCCTCTAATTTGTTTTATATACATGTTTTATGCTTTTATATCAGTGTTAGACTCTATCGGGTGAGTTAGGAGTGAATTGGATTGAAAATGAGGCATATAGCCTTTTTGAAGGAAACTTGAATAAGGAAAGTCAACCCGGAGTTGACTATTTGGTTAGAGGGCTCGGAATCGAATTCTGATGATTCGGTTAGTTCCGGGAGGTGATTTGTGACTTAGGGGAGCGATCGGAATCGAATTTGGAGGCCCGGTGTAGAAATAGGCTTGAATTGGCTAAGGTTGAATTTTGGCGAAATCCGAACGGTAGGTGAGATTTTGATCCGGGAGTCGGAATGGAGTTCCGACAGTTGCAGTAGCTCCGTTAGGTGATTTTGGATGTGCCTGCAAAATTTCAGGTCATTCGGACGTCGTTTGGTCGGGTTTTTGATCGAATGTGTAATTCGGAAAGTTTTAAGAAATTTAGGCTTGAATCCGTGTGCAATTGGTGATTTTGATGTTTAGGATGGTGTTTTTATGATTGGAACAAGTTCGTATCGTGTTTTGGGGTATGTTGGTGGTTTTCGTTGGGGTCCCGGGGGCCTCGGGGTGAATCCGGACCATCATCCGGCATTTGGAAGCAAGAAAAGACCTGCTGTAATCTGCAGATCACCGGGCAAACTTTTGGCCTTCGCGTTCGCGAGGGCTATGCCGCGTTCGCGTAGGCTGGGATCAGGTGATTATCGCGTTCGCGAGGGTTGGCGTCGCGTTCGCGTAAGAGGAAGCTGGGAAGCATCGCGTTCGCGATGGTCTGGGCCGCGTTCGCGTATAAGGAATTCGCAAGGCATCGCGAACGCGTGACTTCACGTCGCGTTCGCGTAGAGTAAAAGTCAGGAGGCTGCGGAGTTGATCTTCGCGGACGCGTGAGAGAGTGCCGCGTTCGCGATGAAGAAGAGGAAAAGGCATCGCGTTCGCGTGAGAGGCGTCGCGAACGCGATGAAGAAAATAGGCTGGCAGTGAAGTTAAGTTCAGAACAGAACCAGTCGCGGGTTTAATACCCAAAAACGCCATTTTTGAGTTCTAGAGAGAGAAACTCACGGGAATTGCTGGGAATTCATCGGGGATTCGTCGGAGGTAAGTTTTGTGGCTTAATTACATCATTTTAACATGAAATCCTTGGTTAAATTTCTGTAAATGGAAGATTAAAGGTGGGTTTGAGCCCTAGGCCTAAATTGAAGAAAAACACCGATTTGAGTGGGCAAACGGAGTCCGATTTTGGTAAATTTTATATGCCTAGACTCGTATCGAGATGAGGATTCCGAATATGTAACTTTTGTAATTTTTCGACAAGCGTACCGAAAGTCGGGTTTTGACAACTTTGGGAATTTTGATGTAAATTGAGTTGTATTGATTGGGTGTCGTCCCATTGGCCTAATTGGTTGTATTTCTACTGTATTTGATCAGATTCTACGCGTGCGGAGCTTGATTCTCGTGGCAAGGGCATTGCGGAGTAGTCGTCGCGCCGTATCGAGGTGAGTAATAGATGTGGGTGATGACCAGCGGGTTCGAAACCCCGGTATACCACTTTGTGACGCTGTATAGCGGCGAGACACGCACACTCTTGAGAGTGCGGGGTCGATCATGAACCGGAGACTATATATTAGTCCGACTTGTTGATACTGTATTATTGGCTATTCTCGAGCCGTTGAACCTCCTTCTTGGACGGTTGAGTATATTGTGGGCTGTGAGCCAGTTATTGGATATATATATATATATATATATTATGATAATGGCCACTCTTGAGCCGAGGAACCCCCTTCTTGGGCGGTTGAGTATACATGTGGGCCGTGAGCCAGTTATTGGATCCCGCGAGGATCGTTATCATTGTCTTATCATATAGACATGCTAGTTTACTACTAGTCCGCAGCTATTTTTGTTATTATGCAAATTCCAATCTCTGGAACTTGATATTACTGTTTTCCAACTGAAAAATGATAAAAGAGTTTTCAAAAACTACTTTTGAGCCTGCGAGGCCGTATCTGCATATTAGCCGACTAGTAGTGGATCGGGCTGCACGCCGCAGCAAGATATATGTTGGATCGGACTGCACGCCGCAGTGATATCTCTATGAGATGTGCTTGGGCTGTAGGAGCCCCTCCGGAGTCCTGAACCCCCACAGTGAGCACGGGTACCCAAAATTGGAGTCGGGCTACGCGCCGTAGCGGTCATATCATGCATTGCATCGCATTTAGCTACATCTGCTAGCTGTTATGCTATTTATTGGTATTTGTTGGTACAGGTACAGTGAAGATTGATTCTATGACAGGGTAGCCGATTATAGCTTTACATAGTGCTTTATTGCGGATTTCTTATCTGCGCTGTCTTACCCTTGTTTATTACCACTGAGTCCGGCAGTACTCATTTTACTCCCTGCACCTTGTGTGCAGATCCAGGTACCTCTCAGCAGTGATCCAGTAGCTGTGCGAGGCGACGCTTGTGGATATTCGAGGTAGCTGCAGAGTCCGCAGGACCCGATATTCCTTCTTACTGTCTTGATGTTGTATTGACTTTTCTTTTCGCACTTGGTATCTTGTAAACCTTTATACACTTATGTTCTTTAGAGGCTCATGACTCTTGACCCTTCGGTCTATGGGAGTTAGTATATTTTGGGACTTGGTTTCCCCGCTGTTGTACTATTGTTTCATATTTTGAAATGCTTAAATGGGTTAAAGAGTCCTTAGAGCTACTGTAATTTATTCAAGGAGATTCCGAATTGATATATCTTCATGAGCACCAAGTCACAGAAAGAGACCCTAGATTTGTCCTTCTTCCAACTCTTCCCTTTCTTTAAACAACTCTCCCTCTAATTTGTTTTATATTCTTACCATACAATGAAAACTTCTATCTTAATCCTAGAAGTATATATAACAAAATTGAAGGCTGTTTTGGAAAGAGAATAAAGGATGTGGTTGCGTGGCTTTGCCTGTTGAGTGATTGCAATGTAGTAACTTTCTGTTCTTCAAGCAAGACCGAATGCTTATGTTGTTGTATTAGGAGATATCTAGTAGTATCTTGAGGTTTCCATTCAATTCTGTATCAGCTCAGGTTGGACTTGGAAATTGATGATATTTGAACTTTGATTACACTATATGTGGTAGGCGAGCTGTTTTAGAGCTTGGATTTTTCTCATGCACTCCATATCACATTACTGACTGATAGATCATAAATGTTGGTGTCAATTCTGTAGTGTATTTTCATACCTAATCTTTTCTTTTATTAATTTATGCATTTGAACTGCTATTCATATAGCAAAAAAACTTTAAAGCTGAGAAAAGAAGAGGATGCCAACTGAAAAATTCTGAAGAGTAACAAGTAGTGCGTCTAGCTTTAATGGGTATTTCAAAATGCCAAAGTCTTCTTATCTTAATTTGGCAAATAGCGTGATGGATCATAGACTCTTGTTTGATCAATTCAGTGCAGGTATCTCCAGTTTTATACTTGCTGGACCAACACTTGAAAATGTTATGCTTACAAATCTTATGTTGAGTAGTTCATATCATTATCAAGAATACCTACCTGAAAACTCTATATTGGTGAAATTAACCAACAAAAAATACCAAAAAGTACTTGAGAAATGAACTCTAGTGATCTCATATATACATCTTCTCCTGACTTGGATGGGAACAGAAAGCCACGCCCTTGCCAGTCCATTTAAGCCAGTCCAACAAGCTTCTCACTGACCTCCCATAGCTTCCGCGCCTTTTCTGCATCACTGGCTTCTTTTGAGAGCTGGTTCTCAAACGAGGAGGAGGTGTTGTTCCAACTCCAGTAGACACCAGACTTTGAAAGGCTTGGATCACGTATGACCTGAATTTAGCACGGATGATTCAGTGGTATTCTTCATGCACTAGTTTATGATTCAGTCTGAAAATATGCAAGGGATAAAGTCGTCCAAGTTTGCTAATTTTGACTAACCTGTGCAAGTCTTTTTCCTGCTTCTGCTTCAGATACATAGCCTTTGGTAATGTACTTCTGAAATGGTGGGAAGAGAGCCCTGAACAAGGGAATGTGATTCCTAAACAAACCAGTTTCAGCAATGCAGCCGGGATAGAGGGATGCAAAGGCAATGCCAGTCTCCTCATGGAAACGCCTATGAAACTCTTGCATGGTAAGCATGTTACAGACTTTGCTGTCTTTGTAGGCTTTGGCGCCGTCAAATTCTCCTCCATCAATCATGGGTGAGCAGTTTAAACTATTCAACCCTCCTGATAGTCCTCGTAGATCTCCAAGATTAGCCTTTGGCGGTACGTTTCCAGCCAAAGTGTTTGTGTTTCCTGATTCATAAATATTAAGTCTTAGAATCATCTTGGGTTTCCTTTAATAGGGAAATTCCTTTAATATGAAAATTTAGAAGCCCAAAGAGCAAAAAAGTGTTTGTCCCTATCTTACTTCTGTAGGGAATCTATGAAATCTATCATGCTTCCATCATATGCTGTCCAGCATTTTAGTATTGTATCATGACTGTAGTTTCTCGATTCTGTCTTGTGTATATCTATGTATGTTAATGCTTAATTACTTGTAAAAAAGAATATCTAGATATGCTAATTGTGGAGTTCTAGCTTTGCAGCATTGATAATTTGTTCCTAGCTTACTGATAGTGACCTGAAATTAAGTTGCAAGTTGAGTATGCTGGACATCAGAGCATAAGCGACGAGTTTGAGACCAGTACCTGTAATGGAGCCAACAATTATAAGGCGCTTTTGTGGGTAATCCGATTGCTTGAGGTCATCTAGCAGCAACCTTGAAAGCAGGAAATGTCCAAGATGGTTGGTACCCACACTAAGCTCAAACCCGTCAGCAGTAAAAGTTGGCTCTTTAGCAGTCGGCAAGTACACTGCAGCATTGCAGACTAGCGCATCAAGTGGCCTCCCTGAACGTCGGAAAGTTTCTACAAATTGGCGGACACTTTCAAGGGAAGCGAGATCCAGATGCATGACTGTGTAGTTTTCCTTTGGAATGCCCACGGATTTTGCTGCTTTCTCAGCCTTAAGGAAGTCCCTGCAGGCCATTATAACGTGCCACTCTCCTGTTTCACCTATAGCCTTTGCTGTAGCTAGTCCTAAACCAGAGGAGGCTCCGGTAATTATCACATTGCCTTTCCTGAGTGTTTTCTTCTGTTCTGAGGTAGACTGGTTGACTGCCGGTGTGGTAGCAGCTGTTTGTGCTCTAATAGGTACAGCTGCTATTTTCTTTGTCAATTCCTATTACATGATATGCAAAGATATTAGTTTATCTCATTCTCTATAATTCTTTTAAACAGTACATATCGAGTGTGAAATGTTAGATAACCAAAACCGTAAAAACACATACAGTCACTCATAACTCATACGTTATAAATAGACCCAAAAAGAATTTGGAACTCTTAAACATTTGTACTGTTTATGCAGCTTGAAAATATTGTGATGACCTCAAGAGGTAATCTTTCTTCCTTGTCTGCACTCTGCTAAGTATTTTTGATATCCTAAAATGGCTTTCCATGAGAAGGGGAGCCTTGGAGCAATGGTGAAGTTGTCTCTGTGCGACTTATATAGTTCATGGGTTCGAGTTGTAAAAGCGTCACTAATGCTTACATTAGAGTAAACTGTCTACATATGACACTTTCCCGAATCCCGCATGAACATAGAATGCCTTTGGCACAGGGACGAATGGAGCTTGAAAGTATCGAGTTCATCTGACCCTATACTTTCGACGCGGCGTATAAATTTAAGTGTAAAAATTTACTAAAATTGCAAGAAATAGTAACATATAACTTTAAAAATATAATGAGTTTGAACCCATAGAGTTTAAATTCTGAATCCGCCTCTTTGTGCACCGGCTAGCACTTTTAAAATGGCTTTCTGTGATGAGAACTGACTCTAATTTGTGCTTCTTGGGCTATATTATACATGTTCATTTTAGAAGAGAATTATTCAACAACTAGCACTCTAAATATAAAAAAAAACTAAATTTGCAGACAGTGTGGTACCTTGTTCCATGCAGCAGGAGGAATGAAGTTAGATTTTTGATTGTAAGATAATGCAACTCCAAAGAGGCTACTGTCCTTGAGAGTAGCACATGATTTACCCTGCCACAATTGGAAGATGTTGTTAAAATTTCAAGTGTTTAATTAAGTGTTAAAGAGCTGGAAAATTAGCAGCCTACCTCTTTGTGGATAGAAAATGCACAAGGAAGCAGAGATGCTGCTTGGAGAGCCATTTTTGAACCTACTATTCAATGGTTTGGAAGTTTGAAGTCTGGATATTAAGGAGAATGGATAAGAGGGTAATGGCCATGTCAACTTCCTCTAACCAATCAATGCTTGAGTTTTGGATTCTCCTTGATATTTTAGTTAAAGTATTTACTGTCAGCACATGCTGATAGAACTGGGCTGGACCAGAATGTTCAGAGGCCTATATATGTGATAAGGCCCAAATAAGACGGTAGAAATCAGACAAAATATCATAGTATAGCCAGTTTTCACACTGGTCAATCAATAATAGCCAGCATTTACCAAGTCAATGAAAAATAGCTACTATTTTGCTGTAACAGAGACCGATCCCGTATAATTTACGGGAGTGCATTTGTGTACGAACTCTAGCATACTATGCTAGACCGGTATACTTTGCTAACTCCTGTAAAATTTGCGGGAGACTGGAGCACCAGTGCTCCAAACTCTAGTATATTATACTGGATATTTATACTTGCTGGAACTCCCGTAAAATATGTAGGAGTTCAAGCATAATTATGCTTGAACTACCGTAAAATTTGCGGGTGTATTTTCCGAATTTTGAACAGTGTTTTCGCTCAAATTTCCATTTACATAAAAAGTGACTAAATTTCGATGACTTTTGAAACTTGGCTATTTTTCAACGACCAGTGGTAAATCTGACTATTTTTAAATTTCTCACTTAGAAATAATTCAGGAACACAAACTCTCTTGACTACTTTTTACCTTGTTCTAAATCTCTTTTATTAAAAGTAAATTCACGTATTCGGACGAATATAAAACAACGCATCAACGCATATGCTTAACGAGGAATGTTGCATATATAGTATATAAACCAAGGCAAAAACAACAACTACTAACTAGTACATAAACTAATCCAAGTGTGACCATAATATCCAATTTAATACACATCAGTGATAGACCTTTCAGCCCCTTGTGTAATCTTCATCCTTAGGGGCAGGGGCGGACCCACGTGGAGAGGAGAGGGTCACGGGCATCCGGTAACTTCGGAAGAAAACATCGATATATGTGTATATACTTTCAAATTATGATATATATCTATCTGTGACCACTCAAACTCAAAAGCACTTTGAGTGCATTGGTAGGTGTTGTTGCTTTTATGCCAAATACCTGAGTTCAAACCTCTACAGCTACAAGGCTGCTTCCCACCCAAAAGCTAATATTCTTAGCTATTACCCCATTCCTTTTTTCTTTTACTTAGTGTATTAGATTAAACTACAGAAAGTATATGATGATATTGCTTGGCCAATCCAGACTAATACCGGCATGTAAATTTATCAGCTCTAATTTTTTCTATTTGCTCTAGTGACAATGTGTGTTTCTGTTTTTGTTAAGATTAGTGACAATTTGTATTTATGATTAGTTTTATTGACGAACTCATGCTTTCGTAACCATAAGATCACTATAAATCTCTTCATTTTGTCACCTAAACTACTACTAATAAAGATTTAAGTTACTGTTACGGTGCACCCGCTACCTTTAAATCCTGAGTCCGCCTCTGCTTAGGGGGGAGAAAGTCTTCGAAACGTATAGTTTTAAATATGTTATCATATTTTTATAATTCAAAATCAGGTCATTAACGTGAAACAGGAATTCTAAGATTAAGTTGTTTCCAACAAACAAAAATTATTCTTTTCGGAATAAACTACGAAGAGGAGAAGGTCATATAAAATGTGGTTGAGGGAGTAAATTATGGGGCTTGCCTTAATTTGCCCTTTCATTCTTTTTCCTCTTTTAAATATGTCTCAAGTATTTTTGGAGTTATTTGTCGGGGGTAGGATGACCTCTCAGATGACCAAGCGCTAGGCTATTTTGGGGATGGAAATAGTATGGCAAATTTTCGGATTCGTAATTGAAAAATAATTAGTGTTTGTAAAGTCATTGAAAAATAACCATCATTTTGCTGAAACTAGTATAATATATAATGGATTATAGAGCTCATGCATATAAACTTCCAGTATATTATGATGGAACTTCAGCACATTATAAAATTCTAGCATATTATGTCGGAAGTTTATATGTAAAAAATTCGAATTCCAGCATATTATGCTAGAATATTTACAAATTTTGAACAGTATTTTTGTTCAGATTTATCTTACACGAAATGTGTCTAAATTTTGATTACTTTTGAAAGTGTGACTATTTTTCAATTACCTGACTATTTTTAATTTTCACCTTTTTTTTAGATCCTATTTCATTTTTTCTAGCAGAAATTGAAATAATTTCCTTGCACAACAAGTTCTTTTGAACACTATTTTTTAATTAAAATAGTGTGGACTTGGAATGTTTCTAATTAATTCTTCTCGATGTTTCTCTTGTCAGATACAATATTCATAAAAATTGTCACAATGAATACACAGTCAAACAAACATCTAAATAAAATATACGTAGTCCTATGTTTATGGATGATTGTCGAACACTCTAGAAATTTTTTAATATCACAATTCTATTGCCAGGTCCTAGGATTTTGTTTTTGTCCTCGCTCGTGAACATGCTCAATCATTTCAATGTATATAATTAAAGAGCTTAACTTCTATATACTGATATATGTTATTTAAGTGACATATTTATAGGTAAATATTCATATAAAATGGATGAAGAATTAACTTAAATAGTCGTCGTCCACTCAATCATTTAAATTAAAAATAATCGACGGATATATAATACACATACGTAACACACACAGACATACACACACACAAACACACACACACACACACACACACACACACACACACATATATATATATATATATATATATATATATATATATATATATATATATATATATATATATATATATATATATATATATATATATATATATATATATATATATATATATATATAGCTTCACAGTGAGTTACCTAATATTGTCTGCGAATATTTGTCTGAGGGTGAGGCTTGAATGCCTTTTCCCTTGTCTTCAGTCTTGGAAACTATTGGTTTCATGATGTACACGTAAAATATTTACTAATTGATAGTAATTTTAAGCCTACTTAACTGATCTGCTAGATTATTATTATTTTTTTTAATATGTTCAGAAACTAACAGAGTGGATCAAAGCTTAGGAGAAGATGATAATTATGATGACCACATAAATTATCAAGATGCCCAAGATCCATATGAAAATGATTCAAGAATGAGTTTTGATTTAATAGCTCTACATAATTTAGACACGTAAAAAGATGCAAGAAGCAATCTAGAGCAATGAAGAAAAAAGAACAATAACGTGAGAGACAATTGAAAAAGAAGAAGTGACAAAAAGAAAAGTAGATTTGACAAAAGTTAATGCCACAAGACAAGCTGAATTTTGAACGGAAGAAATAGCTATAAGCAATAAAAGAATCTTTGCCCAAGCCATGTGAAGATGAGGCCCAATGAAGTACCCTATAAGGCTAGACAAGAAAGATTTTTGGCAATGTTTGAAGTCCATTTTTCAAATTCGCTCCAAATTTCGGCTATAAAAGGGAGAGAAAGAAGAAGAGAAAGACACACAACAGCAACAAGAGAATACTACACTACAGTGGCGGAGCCAGAACCCTCATGAAGGGTGTTCAAAAAAAAGATTTGTAGCTAGTGGGAATTGAACTCATGACCTTATGTAAATTTGAACACCCTTGACCACTAAACTACACTTTTGAATAGTGTTAAGGGTGTTCAAAACTTAATATATAGAGATAAAAAATAGATTTTACCTTATATATACAGTGTAATTTTTTTGCGAAGGGTGTTCGGGTGAACACCCTTGCGCCGGGCTAAATCCGCCCCTGGTCACAACTGCAAAATGTTTCCCTGATTAGGCTTTTGGTTAAAATAATATATATATATAATAGTATAATCTATGTATATTGGCAAGAAAAAGTAAAGAGTGTATCCGATAGGCTATTATTGTAAAAATTAGTAACCTAAAATACAAAATGATTACTTGAAACATGTTAAACCACTAAAGATGTAGACATATTTTTATTGTTAGTGTATACAAATTAAATTCATATTTAAAAAACATATAATAAAAGGACAATGAAAGCTTGATAGGTAATTAGGTCATTAATAAATTGCAAGGGAAATAATTTTATTTTGTGGAGATAACAAAGGCTGCAGCCGCTCCATGACATCAAGTGTTTGGCATACTTTGTTTCTAAGTTAGGACCACTTAACGTAATCTATTGCTGTCTAACCACAACATTTAAGATATTTTTTGGTTTTTATTATATTATTAGTTGACAATTTTTAAGCATATCATTTTCTCATCTCAGACTGCATTTGATGTTGTGACGTCCCAACTGTTAAATTAAGATGATTTCATGGGCCGGCGACTGGGTCCCACTCTATGGATTAACAAACTAATTGAGGATTAAAAGCGTGCTAACGACACATTATAAAATGGATTGACTTTCTTTCTTTTTTACTATTTTATTTTCTTATTTTTTTGGTTAATCCAACAAATTTGCTGCTTTGCAATAGATGCTTGAAGGATAATATAAACCTATTTACCACCTTTATATAAGTTCTTTATTAATTACTTTGTATATTTATATTTATAAGTTATATACAAAATCTTAAAAAGGAAAAACAATTAAGATGCCTTAATTTTAGCTCATTTCCAACCCATTTCCAAAAACCCTCCCCTACATTTAAGATTTCGTTTCTTTTTTCTCTTTTTTTTAATAATCACCCAAAATGTCTCTTTTATTTTTATATCACCCAAATTTCCGATTCATTTTTCTTTTCCAAAGATTTTCAAACCCAATTTTTCTCTTTCTTAAATCTTACTATTCACCCGAATTCTCTATTTCTTATTCATACACTGTAGACGAAATTCGGAATATTCCTCTAGAATTAAGTTGTGGGTATGTTTTGAATCTTCTTTTCTTGTTTTTTCTATAATTTTTATTGTATGTGACTTGTATATGATACATCAATACCCAAAATAATACTCGATACAATACTTATACAATTATAATACAATTATATTAAAATTTTAGTGTGGAGTTGTGATTGAAACTTGAAGAAGATGAAGATCACAAGTGTATCACAATTTTTCAGAAATGTATCGTAATTGTATTATAATTGTATATGTATCATAGTTGCTGCATAAATTATATTACAAATGTATGGTAATTGTATATTTGTTGTATATTATTACAAGCAGTTGTTAGTTCATGACAAATTTTACAGTTTGTATCACAAATATATGATAATGTATATTGATTTATTAGTATTGTATCAGGTATTATTTTGGGTATTAATGTACCAAATACAAGTTAGATACAATTGGGATAGAAGTATGATACAATTATGTTTTAGGATTGATATATCTAATACAATTCAAATACAACTATAATAAAGATATCATACGATTTCTGAATATTTTTTTAAATTTTAATAATATAAAGTTGCCAGCAATGGTGGGAAGAGAGAAGATGGGGATTCTTAGATTTTTGATGTAAAAAAAGGAAAAAGAAGAGGAAAGGAAAAAAAGGAACGAATGTAATTAAATCCATTAATTGAAAGCGCTAATAATGAGGTGAGACCCTTTTAAGGAGCAATGTATATAATTTGTAAGAAAAACCTAAATATTTATTAAAAACTAGAAATATAAAGAACATAAGTAAATAAGTTTCTAATATATAGTATAACTAGGTAAAAATCTCTTTATTCATAGTAGACGAGGTTTAACGTTTAAGCCCCCATTGCACGGGATGAATCCCATAAAATTTTAAGTTTTTAATCTTTAACAATAAAATGTAAAAAAAAATTTATATAGCTATATATCCATTACTTATATGTTGGGCCTGTCTTTCCGTACAATTTATTCAATGTAAGAGCTAGCTAGCTAGACTCCCTAAAGAAAGAATTGAATTTTTCTTTCAGAAGATAAACAAGGCATATCAAATTAGAACTAAGCTCCCGTTTGACCATAAATTTTAGAATTTGAAGACATTGTGTTGTTTAGGTGATATGATCATGTTATAGGGAAATGTTTTTTAAGTTCCCAAAACTGGTTTAGGGTAGTTGTTGGATGAAATTTTTTCTTCTACTCATAAAATTTAACTTTTCTTCAAATAAAATATATGTTCAAACACAACTTTAACTTTTAAAAGTAATTTTTTATCACAACTTAAAAACCTTTTTTTTTTTAAATTTCAATCAAATCTATATCCTTACACTAGCTAAGTTTTTGGAAATGAATAGCGGAACATCTAAATATATTTTTAATAGACAAAAATCTGCCGAGGAAGAGTCAAGATTTTTTATGTACATATATTAGATGTTATATCCCCTTAGTTTGTTAGCGCATTTATTTTTTGAATTCTCTTGGTGAAAGTTTTGATTCCACCACTACTTACCATCATTATTTACAGAGGAACAAGAAAGAAACAAAACAAAACACTGAAAGTGATGCTTTTGCTAATGCCATGCATGAACCTAGATTTTTATGGTCGTGTTTTCATTCTTGAATATGTTGAGCAGCATTATTTTAACACCCTTTTGCAGGACAACCTGTTCTGCTTTGTGGCATGCTTGTTACAAAATTACTTGTCTTGTACACAAGTGACGGAGGCAAGATCTATCAAGGGGTTCAAAATTTTTACCTTGTGAAGATTTTGAATCCCCTTGACCACTAAATTACTCTTTTGTTAAAATTTTATGGTATAACCAGTTTTCACACTGGTCAATGAAAAATAGTCACTGTTTACGAAGTCAATGAAAAATAGCCACTAGTTTGCTGCAATGGGGACCAGTCCAGTATAATATACGGGAGTTCTAGTGCATTTGTGTACGAACTCCAGTATATTATGCTGGACCGGTATACTTTGCTAATTCCTGTAAAATTTGCGAGAGACTGGAGCACTAGTGCTCCAAACTCCAGTATATTATACTGGACAATTATACTGCTGGAACTCCTGCTTGAACTCTAGTAAAATTTGCGAGAGTTCCAGCATAGTTATCCTGGAACTCCCGTAAAATTTACAGGAGTTCAAACATATTTATGCTGGAACTCCAGTAAAATTTGCGGGCATATTTATTCAGATTTTGAACAGTGTTTTCGCTCAGATTAAAGTGGCTAAATTTTGATAACTTTTGAAACTTGGCTATTTTTTAACGACCAATGTTAAATCTGGATATTTTTTAATTTTTTGCTACTCTTTTGAGTTGTGTTAAAAGGGATTCAAAATTTCATATATAGAGATAAAAATTAAATTTTGTCTTATATATATATACAATATAATTTTGTCTGCTTGTACACTAGATATCAACATATGAAAATATCAATGAGAAGAGGAAACGCTGAGCAAATATTTTCAATAAATAACAACAACAAATTACAACATATAGATCTGAAGTGAATATCAAACATATACAGACACTTGTAGCTATATTTTTCTCCATCCTCGCAAATCAAAAATTAAGCTCGTGATGGAGGGACCATCAAGAGTAGATCATAAAACTGTCTCTCTTGACATTGGTACTATGGCAAACTACAGAAAACAAAATTTACTACACTAAATGAGACACTGCCAATAATATAATGACATGACCAACTAAATACCGATGATACTAACATATGATCTCACAAAATGTGATACATATGTTCGAACAAGTAAAGTAAACATGTAAAATTGTAGGCCTTAAATATGCAGCCATTTTGCGGACATGACAACTAAGTAAAAACTGCAACCAGATGAAAAGAGATCATTTAAAAACAGATCTCCTATGGCGAAGGCGTGAGACAGATAACTGGATAAGGTCCATAAGGAAAAGACCTAAATATCCTAATAGGGAACAAAGTGTGGAACCTTTTCAAAAGAAAGGTCTCATAGGACAAGAAGGAGAAGATGGATCAGTATTATCATGAATATGCTGATTGTGAGGATCAGAATTATGAGGATGAACATTTCCAAAGTGAAAATTAGAAGGAAAAATGAAGTTATTATTTGTGTCTAAATCATCCCAAACTGGACTTCCTGGACCCCAACCTGCTGGTATTGCATTAAACCAAGCCTCAGCCATTTCATTTTCACCCCATACCAATTCAGTTGATTGTAATGATACACCTTGAACTTCATCACAACCAGTCACCTCGCTCGAGTCCTCGTCTTGATTTTCAACTTCAGGTGGTGGCATAGGCGGAGGCAGAGGCGGAGGAAGTAACTCAATATTTAGAGGTTCCAACTGAAGGCTTTCTGATTCTTGATCAGACTGCTTTGTATGAGTTGATTCAATAGTTTCTATGGATGGTCCCTCTCTGTCTTTACCAAGAAACAATTCAGGGAAATTGAGTTTAGCATTCTCTCCTCTAAGCTTAAACGCCTCGCGATCATAAGCCATAGCTGCATCTTCAGCAGTATCAAAAGTACCAAGCCAAAGACGAGTCCTATTTCGAGGAAGACGAATTTCAGCAACCCATTTACCCCAATGTCTCTGTCTCACTCCTCTGTAAAGCTTGGTGGTATTAATCGGTTGTAACTGAGGCCTCTCTTGTCCTCCTAATCTGCTCATCGTCATCATTCTCCCCCTCGGACTTAAATTTAGCGTTTCATTCCAGTAGTGCAACAGCTGTTGTTGATTCTGTGATTGTCCTAACTCTCCTGCAAAATACGGAGGGTAAGGACATTGTTGAGGTGAAAATGAGATCATTTGCTGCTGATTTTGATTCATAGGAGTTGTGTTTGGTCTGATTTGATATAAATTTTGTATTGACGGCTGTGTTCCGTCAAAAGAAAAAGGAAAAACAAGCTTTGACGACGAGGGAGACATGGATATGGGATTATTATTATTATTATTATAAGGAAGAGAGGATTGTGAAAGTGGTTGTTGAGAGTAAGAAAAAGAAGAAGAAGAGGAGGATTGAGAATGGTGTTGGCGTTTCTTGAAACGGCGTCGTGAAATGGAAGATTCTGGCCTCCTTTGTTGCCTTTCAAAGGTATTATCATCATCCATTTCTTTGACATAATCCTCTGATGTAGCCATTGTCAAATTAATGAGCACGATTTTGCCACTCGCTCTCTTGAGTTCAGAGTGAATCAACTCAACTCTTGAATTAACTAGAGATGGCCCAATCCCTCAAAGAGGTAAACTAAGATGTTAATTTGGTTGAAAAACCAAAAAAGTTGTGGTGAAACTAAGAGTAAAAAAGAGGTGAACAAATTGTAGGCAAGAGATATTTATGAGAGCGAGCGGCGTCGAATAAAGAGAGAAGAAAAATCCAAATTAGTAAATTGTTGTAGGTATTGCCTATGTGAAAATAAAGGGGAGAGAGGGAGGGGGAATTTGATTTTTAGATTTGTGAGAGAAAGGGAGAGGCAGAGGAAATGAGACTAAATATAAAAGGAGTGTAGAAACATCCAGCTCCAACTCACCTTATTTGGACCCACGCGGCTTCTTCTTTCTGCAATTCCGTTGCTTCCACTCTAACCTTCTTCAAACTGTGTTCCTTCCACTATATCCTCCTTTCTATTTTTTTTTTTTTAAAAAAAGGAGAAGGGCTAAAATTACTCCTGAAATATTCGTTTTGGAACAATAATGTCCTTCATCCACCTATTGGGCCAAATATGCTCTTCCGTTAATATTTTTGGCTCACAAATACCATTTGAATTAACGGAGGGACACATGTCATCGTCCCGCTGGCTCATTCTAAATATTTCTCAATTAATTAAAAAGACCCATTATTCATACCCGAAAAATAATTTTCTAAAGCTATTTTTCTAAAACGTTTTTACTAAAAATTGAAGAAAACAAAAGGAATTTTTTTCTAGTTTTTACAAAAATAGATTTTTTTTTTCTAAAATAATATTTTTGTAAAAAAAAATCTAAAAATTAATTTTCTAAACCAATATTTTTGTAAAAACTGAAAAAAACTAAATATATTTTGCTAAAAACAGAAAAAATAAAAAATAAAAAAATTCCAGTTTTAAGAAAAATATTTCTTAAAAAACCGAAAAATAATTTCTAAAACAATGATTTTTGTATAATCTGGAAAAGAAAATATAATTTTGTTTTTGATAAAAATGTAATTTATCAATTATTAAAGGTGGAGGAGCTAAATTATTTTTTATAATTGATAAAAACTAAATTAAATTATTTTCCAGATTTTTCTAAACTGGAAAAAAACTTGAAGAAAAGTTTTGTTTTTTTTGTAAAACTGGAAAAAAATCCTTTTTTTTTCTTGAATTTTTAGTAAAAAAAAGTTTTCGAAAAATTGCTTTAGAAAATTATTTTTTGGGTATGAATAATAGGTCTTTTTAATTAATTAAAAAATATTTAGAATGAGCCAACGAGACGATGACATGTGTCCCTCCGTTAACTCAAAGGGCATTTATGAGCCAAAAACATTAACAGAAGGGCATATTTGGCCCAATAGGTGGATGAAGGGTATTATTGTTCCAAAACGAATAGTTTAGGTGCAATTCTGGCCCTCTTCCGAAGAAAAAAAAAACTATATTGTATAATAGCTCTCGCATATATATATATATATATATATATATCTATCAGATTTACTGTTTATTTTTTATAGCTGAAATATATAAATTATACATATATTATACTCCCTCCGTTTCAATTTATGTGAACCCATTTGACTGGGCACGGAGTTTAAGAAAAGAGAGAAGACTTTTGATCTTGTGGTGTAAAATGAAGCACCTTTATTTTGTGTGGCTATAAATCATTACATAAAGGTAAATTGTTTCCAAATAAGGAAAGGGGTCATTCTTTTTGGCACGGACTAAAAAGGAAATAGGTTTACATAAATTGAAACGGAGGGAGTATTATTTTTTGTTGGTTAGCCGAATATGTAACTTACCCTTCTTTTTTCTCGTAAAATCTCGGTATTTGAATTAGAGACCCCAGTAATCTGGAACCACTCTCGATCAAGATTTTTTTCATTTTAGGGCTTGAACTTGACACCATCATCCATCTCACCTCAATGTTTAACAGTTTTTCTCTTTCATTCATTCACAACACTAGGATAAAAAAAAATTATTTATAATTTTATCTAAGACTATAATGTTTAATTCTTAGAATTACTGTTTACATATTTAGATCATATGTGAAGTGAAAGAAGGAACTACACATGAAATTTATAAGTCACAATTGTTACAGGTAAAAAAAAAAATGGGAATATATAGCAAGCATCGAAGAGTTTGACCCTTAAAATAATGTCATATAGAATAAAATAATAGGTTTTTTATTTAACTATGTCCGTCCTAAATTGAGAATAAAATTTGTTCAGTTTACCGCATAAAAAATTGAAAATTAAAATTGGCTCAAATTAATTTGTGTAAATTGAATTTTCTAATCTAGGTCGTCTAGTTCCACATCCACATATTATTATTATTACATATATATAAGTAAAAGAAAATGGCGGGGTAGTTAGAAGTGCGCCTATATGATTGACCAATGACAGAGCACCACATATGTAGTATGGGCGTGGGTGTCACTATGAAAAAATTCTGCAAATAGTTTAGCCGTACAATGAGGTGGCGACTTACAATTGGCTGTTGGAACTGAACAAAATATCTCAAGTTCCAAAGTGTGATCAAATCCAAATTTCTTATTCCATAATGTTTGACTGGTATTTTATGCTCGATAACCACAAGCTAACTGAGTAAAGTCACCACCTTCGTCCTATTTAGAGAAAGCACATGGTTTTCCAATAGATTCCATATGAGTTTTTATTTTCTTTTTGTTCTTTTTTCTCTATTTTTTTTTTCTCCTAATGGAATGCTTTCTAGTTTTGTATTAATGATAGTTGAATTTAAAGAAAAAAGTGAGGATCCACACCACCGATTAATGGTTGATCTTGAATTTTCATTAAGGGAAATCAAAGTATAAATAATTAGACACGTCGAAAAATCAAGGTAAGTCAACGTATAATAAATATATATAAAATAAAAAATTTATCTAGCAAAATAGCATAATTTTCCGGTGAAGGGGTGTCGCTTGACACCACATGCTTTACTGTAGCACCTGTTTGTACAAAAAGTTTAACACTCTTTTGCCAACTTCAATTATCAATAATAAAAGAGGTAAATCATAACCAAGCATAATTAACCTCAAATCTAAAAGTATATAGCGAAAAATGACGAAAGATAGGAACCTCTCAGATTTATCGATGTCATAATCTTATATCAAGCATGGGATTTGGGCTTATATATGGAGTAGAAAGGAATCACTAGTGAGAGAGCAAAGATAAAAAATGCCTCCCCCTATTAGTGCTTACACCCCTCTATATATAGTTCCTAGAGCTTCTACTCAGTGTTCTTTGACCAACATGCTTTCCTACGACTGTCCTTTTTGTCATTATTCGAGTACAATATTGACTTGACATATGCTGTCGATGATTTGACCTCGAGGTCGGTCGTGGTGTTCTCTACTATTTTGCCAACTGGGTGAGATCCCAACTTGGTTGACCACTATGGTCGGATTTTGACCTATACAGTTAGTGCCTCCGTCTATTGAGATCGTCTTTTTGCAGGCTCGATGGGCGGATTTTATCGATTCAAAAATTGGGAGAAATCTGAGTGTTTACATCTTGAGTGGGATTTTTAGGTCGAGGCTATGGCGTAATGCTTCAATGATACCTTTGGATCATCGCACCCGTTCAGAGTTGAATTGTTGCGTTGATTCGAAACGTCATTTGTAATCACTATCATTATGATACATTTTCCCCATGGTTTGAACACTTTCTCATGCCCTATCAGTTTTGATTGGCGACTCTTGTGTTTTCCGCTCGGGGAATTTATGTTCCTATAAATAGGGGAAAACACCATTCTATTGGCACACTTTTTCGATCTATCAAAGGAGTTTTGTGAGTCTTTACCTTCTCCGATACTTCAGAATTTTAATTTACTCTCTGTTAGTCAGAAATTGACATCACTGCCTTCCTTCTTACTTCCCTTTGTTTATTTGCCTTGTTTAACCAAGATAAATGACTGGTACTTCTTTCGCACTGATGGACTTGCCGAAGTTCTGGCATCGGAAAATGATGCTCTGCTCCCAGAGGAGTGGAGGCGGTGGAGGATGAATGGGTTCCGACATTGGCCCAAATATTAACCCGTTCGAGAAAGTCATGGACCAATTTTAACAGCTCTGCCGGAGAGAAACTAGAGCCGGTTTCCTCTATTTTGACTTAAACAGCGATTGCGGAGCTTAAGACCAAATGGGGGATTCCGCGCCATGTTGAGATGTTGCTGGCGGTAGGAGATGATATCATACATTTCGACCATATAATATATTGTCCATTCTATGCATATCATATTATTGTCGGATATACGCTTCCTCTCCCTTCCTTGGTGGTAGATTTATGCCGTTTCTACGAGGTATGCCCGGCTCAACTCTCATCGTACTTATACAAACTGTTCCTGGTGCTACTCAAGTTCGCGGAGCTTACCGGTCGATAGATCACTCTAGGGAATATGCTCAATAGTTTTGCCCCTCAAATTATACGAGGCAGAAAGATCCACATGTGCCATCGAGGAACGAAGAGTCTGGTGGTGATGATTGATGATATATCCAATTGCCGTTTTTATTAGAACTACTTTTATGTGCAGATCGAGCACCTTGTGACAGACTCTACAGGGTTCCCTGAGAGGTGGAGCTTTGCACGTAAGTTTTTATATCTCCTGTCGGAATGATGGTCGATCGCTTTTATTTGGGCAATATTAAATCGTTCTCACTTTTGTAGCCGCGAGACTAACCCCTATGCCCATTGACGATATCCACGAATGGGTGAACGCCATTCTTCCATATATGGCAGGTGTTCGTGAATGGGCATCCTTCTATGAGAAATCGGGCGTAAGACCCTTACTAGTAAGTCGACTGGCCGCGACTTTTCGATTTTTTGCCTTGCAATTTGACCTCGTTGCTACGACCATTACCGTTATCAGAGAGAGTGCGAAGGGCGATGGCTCCTTCGCTTGCATTCTATCAACTGATGTCTTTGGCTCGGCCTGCACCAAGATTTGTTGCTCGACCTACAACGAGGACAACTCAAGTTGAACCTACAACCGGGGCCGTGTGCATGGAAACTATTCCCCAATCTGAGACTCTGGCTCCTACTGCCTTGTAACGACCCGGATTAGCCACCCTTGGGAGTCCTTATTGAGCCTACTAGTGAAAGCTAAGCAAGTCAACCAACTAAATTGTTTACCTATTTCCATTCAAAATCCATTAAAAATTAAGTACTAATAGTTAATAATCAACAAAATTTAATAAGTGGAATATTTAATTTAAACGTTTAATAACACTGCTAATACCATTCCATAAAAAATCTACCCAAGATTGGTGTCAAACTTTACAGACTGTCTAAGAGTACTACATTAAAGGTCTGAAAGACGAAATACAACATTGTCTCTAGGATTACATAAAATAAATAGGAAAATAAATAGAGGGAGACGCCGAGGCCTTCAGACGCCTGCAGGACTACATTGGGTCGCTTGATGAAAAAGAAACAACAATCTCACTACGGTTTGAAATCTACAGCTCTAGGATCTGCACGAAAGAGTGCAGAGTGTAGTATCAGCACAACCGACCCCATGTGCTGGTAAGTTCCTAGCCTACCCTCGACGAAGTAGTGACGAGGCTAGGACCAGAATACCAAATAAACCTGTACAGTTAAATCATATACAACAGAAATAAAGGTAGATATTTATAGTTAAAGAGGGGAGGCGAAAACATGTTGCGGGGAGTATCAGATAACAACAGAATACCAAAGAGGAATGTGAGGAAATCAAAATTCAATTGCTAACAAGAATAAGAGAAACAAACACAGTATTCTAACAAGGATAAGAGAAACAAACACGGTATTCACTTTCATCTCTTTCTTATTGTGGCGTGCAACACGATCCTATTTTATATATTTTTTGCAGGCGTGCAACCCGATCCCATTTCATATACCTTGTTGCAGGCATGCAACCCGATCCCATTTCATATATCTTATTGCAGGCGTGCAACCCAATCCCATTTTATATATCTTGTTGCAGGCGTGCAACCCGATCCCATTTCATATATCTTGTTGCAAGCATGCAACCCCATCCCATTTTATATATTTCTGTTATAGGCGTTCCACCCGATCCCATTTCATATATTTTCGTTACAGGTGTGCAACCCGCTCCCATTTCATATATCAACACCAATCATAAAAGAATCTTGGAAAGGGAATAAAAATGATAATTCTCACATGAAGCATAATAAACCACAATAGAGTTATAATTACAATACAAGACTCATGGGCATGCTAGACACTGACGTATAGATACTCGTCACCATACCTATATGTTGTACCCCACAGTTAGCACATAGAAGATAAGACAAAACTCCTAATCCCTCGAGCTAAGGTTAGACCAAACACTTACATCGATGCCGCAAACACAACTCAAGCCTTAATTATCGCTTTACCTCTTGATTCCACCACCAACTCACTCTTATGTAGCCACAAGTTACTTAATTACATCAATAAATACTAAATGGATCATTCCTGATGCATGGAAATAAGTTTTCTAAGTATTTATAAAAAAGTAAAAAATCAACCCCCGGTCCGCTTGATCCAAAATATTCGGACAAAAATCTCATTACCCATTTACCTCCGAGCCTGGATATATAACTTTTTGGAATTCGACCTCAATTTGAGGTCTAAGTCCCCAAATTTCAACATTCTTAGATTTTACCCAAAATTCCCAATTCCACCATGAAAACCCTAGATTCTAGGATGAAATCTTGTAAAAGAAGTTAACAAGTCTACCGTAACAAGTGCCGTGAGATGCAAGAATAGCTCAGGGTGAACGCTGACATTCAATCTATCTGGGGGGAGCTGGAGAAGTGGGATCAGGAGTTGATATAGTTTATTAGCAGGAATAGTGAGCTCGAGGATCTACTTCGTGTAAAGGACGAAGATCTTGAGTTGGGAAAAGGGGTCACCATAAAGTGTGAGCATCTTCAGGCAAATGTGCTGTCGTTGCAGTCCGTGTTGGATCAAAATGCCATCAGAGTTGAGGCTTTGAGTGCATAGTGGATTTGGAAATGGCCGAGATAGAGAGTAAGGTATCCAAGTTGGAGAGTGCCGAGAGTTCTTGGGCATCGGCTTCAGCGATGGTAGCACCGTTGGAGGATACTATCTGCATCCTTCAATCCGATCAGGAGTTTAAGAAGACGATGACTACGCTGAGGGAGGCAAGTATTGAAGAGCGAATTGGAAAAATTTACGGGGAGGCTTCAAACTTGGGAGATCAGACCGTTGCTCTTGAGGCCAAAAAGGCACAATTATTGGCCCAAGTCGAATCTGCCTCCGCCACTGTTCTTCGTCATTTGAACAAGCTTTGGGTCCATGTCGAAGCCTAGTGGGACATATACACGAGTTTTTAGGAAGCTAGGCAAGTCACTTAATTCACACTATCCTGTTTTTAGCAATATTTCATATTCAATTTAACAACCAAACCATAACCTTAATTAAACAAATGCGGAAGACTTTATAAAAATAGCAATAAGCAGTTTCAAGGTAAAATAATACTGAAATCCTCTACCCAAGACGTGGAGTCACCAACTCACGAACTACTACATGAATACTACACATAAAGGTCCGAAAGAAATATAACATAATCTGTTTGTCTCGGAACAAGGAGACTACAACTAATGGAATAAATAAAAGGAAGAGACGCCGGGCCTACGGACACCTGCAAGCTACCTCGGTCTCAAATATGATCAACTCCCACACAAAAGGTCTACTGCTGCTGCTCCTGATCGAAACCTGGACCTGTGCAAAAACGCACAGAAGTGCAGTATCAGCACAACCGACCCCATGTGCTGGTAAGTGCCTGGCCTATCCCGGCGAAGTAGTGACAAGCCTAGGACCAGACACCCACATAAACCTGTGCAGTTCTATATATGTATACCACAAGATAACGAGAAATAATCAAGTAACAACGCAACAAGGAATGTCACAGAAGAACTCAACAGTTAATCAATAGTTATTAAATCAACAAGGAAAACAAGTATAATGAGAAACAAGTAATGTTAAGTCAATGAAATAGCAAATAAAGTGCACGACATCACCCTTCGTGCTTTTACCCTCATCCTCACCAAATAAGCAAATAAAGTGCACGGCATCACCCTTCGTGCTTTTACTCTCATCCTCACATTCATGGTACGGCATGATCCTTCGTACATGGTTCAATAACAAGGCACGACATGATCCTTCGTGCATAATCAATAACATGGCACGGCATTAACCTTCGTGCATAATCAATAACAAGGCACGTCATTAACCTTCGTGCATAAACAATAAATCAAGGCACGACATCACCCTTCGTGCATTATCACTCTTCCTCACCCAAATAACAATCACAGTTAAGGGCAGAGAATGAAAACAACAAATCATGAACCGTCCCGGCAAGGGACACAATAATCATTACAACAAAGTCCCGGCAAGGGCAACCAATATCTCATTTCACAACAAATCCCGGTAAGGGCAATCAATATTTTATTTTACAACAACTCCCGGCAAGGGAGAACAATAGCAATTCTACAACCCGGCAAGGGTTCAACAATTTATCTTCAAATATGTCTCACAACAAGTATCAACAACGACTCACGGTCATGCTAGACGCCGGTGTATGGATGCTCGTCACCACAGCCCATACACCGCACTCGATCACATAGCACATAGCACACAATCCTATTCCCTCAAGCTAGGATAGAACAAACACTTACCTCTAGCCTTGAAGTCCAAATTATGCTTCAATTATAGCTTTTTCCCCGAAATTCCGCTTTCAACTAGCTCGAATCTAATCACAATTGATTCCATTATATTAATAATCGCTAATTAACTTGGTTTGAATGCTTAAAGATGGTTTTCTCAAAGTTTACCCCAAAATTTCCCAAAACGCCCCTGGCCCCATGTGGTCGGAACTCGGGGTTCGGACCAAAATCCGGTTACCCATTCCCCCATGAGTTCAATTATATGATTTGTTTCAAAATCGGACCTCAATTCGAGGTCCAATTGCCCAATTCATGAAAAACCTAGGTTCTACCCAAAAACATGGATTTCTACCATGAAAACCTTTGATTCTTATTGAAAAACATGATTAATGTTGTTAGGAATTGAAAGAATTAAGTAAAAAGTGACTTACAATTGCTTTGGAGTGAATTTGGCCTTGAGAGCTCGTGTGTGGTGTGAGGGTTTTTGAAAAAGTGAAGAATAAACTGAAAAATTCGTTTAAGTATAGAATTACACAGCTGCGGATATCGCAATTGTGAACATGTGTTCGCAATTGCGAGTGCTACAGCCAAGGTGTGCCAGTCTCGCATTTGCGAGACTTCCTTCGCATTTGCGAAGGTGAGGCCTCATTGCTCAGGATCGCATTTGCGACCCTTTATTCGCATTTGCGAATACTGGCCATCTGAGGCCCTTTTCGCATTTGCGACACTTTGTTCGCATTTGCGAACTTGGCATGATTCTGGCAGACTTCGCATTTGCGATCAAGGGTTCGCATTTGCGAACCCAGCCTTGACCTGTCACCTTCGCATTTGCGAGAATTTGTTCGCAAATGCGAAGCCAACATCTGGGTGAAAAACCAGCAGTGCAAAAATTCAGAAATTGATCCAACGGCCTATCAAATCTTTACCCGAGCCCCCGGGCTCCCAACCAAACATGTACACAACATCAAAAACACATTATGAACTTGTTCGTGCGATCACATCACCAATATCACATCGTTTTCATCAAATCAAGCCTCAAATTCATGATTTTCATACTTTTGGTTTTCAGAACTTTCAAACTTGAAACTCAAAAGTCCAAAACATATCAAACGACATCCGAATGTCACCAAACTTTACAGAAAGCACATATATAATATTTAAGACTTGTACCGGGCGTCGGAACCAAAATACAAGCCCGATACCATAGTCATTTAATTCATTTCCCTTTAATAATTACAGCAAAAACAATTTCAAAGAAAAATTCATAACTTGGGCTCTAGGCCTCAGAATTCGACTCCGGACGCATCTCCAAGTCCCATATTTTCCTACGGACCTTCCGGGACCATCCAATCTCGGGTCCGGGCCCATTTAACAAAAAATGTTGACCGAAGTCAACTATATCAATATTAATATCATTTTCTCCAAAGTTTTCATAGAATTCATATTTTCTATCACAAAATCTTTCCAGCTACATGCCCGGATCGCGCACGTAAATTAAGGCAATATAGAATGAGGTTTTCAAGGCCTCAGAAGTGTAGAACAAATGACGAAAACAAGTGATGACCCCATTGGGTCGTCACATCCTCCACCTCTAAAACAATCGTTCGTCCTCGAATGGACAAGAGAAGGAAGTACGTGAGTCGGGGAACAAATGTGGGTAGCGGCTCCGCATATCAGACTAGGACTCCCAGGTCGATGCCTAAGGAGGCTGACCTCTCCACTGAACACGCACAGAAGGGTAACTTTTCGACCTCAACTTTCAAACTTGCCTGTCTAGAATAGCCACCGGCTCCTCCTTGTAGGATAGATCATCGTCCAATTGGACAGTACTGAAGTCTAACACATGTGTGGGATCGTCGTGGTATCTCCGAAGCATAGATACATGAAAAACTGGATGCACGGCTGATAAGCTAGGCGGCAGAGCTAGTCTGTAAGCCACCCCTCCCACTCGGTCTAGAATCTCAAATGGGCCAATATACCTAGGGCTGAGCTTGCCCTTCTTCCCGAACCTCATCACGCCCTTCATAGGCGACACTCGGAGCAATACTTGCTCACCGACCATGAAATCTACATCTCGACCTTACGATCCGCATAAGTCTTCTGTCTGGACTGAGCTGCACACATTCTCTCCTGGATAGTCTTGACCTTATCCAAGGCCTCCTGAACTAAATCTGTACCCAACAAGCTCGGAGCATATCCTCCAAAATCTGAATAGTCCGCTCGGACTGCCAGTTCGTATGAGGATGAAACGTTGCGCTCAACTCAACCCGTATGCCCAATTCTCGCTGAACTACTCTTCAGAAATGTGAGGTAAATTACGTACCTCGGTCCAAAATGATATACATGGGCACATCATGAAGATGAATAATATCCCGGACATAAATCTCAGATAACCTCTCGGACGAACAAGAGACTACCACAGGAATGAAATGCACCGACTTGGTCGGCCTATCAACAATAACCCACGTCACACCTCCTTTTCTATGGGAGTCCCGGTAAAAAATCCATGGTGATGCGCTCCCATTTCCACTGCGGAATCTCTATCTACTGAAGCAACCCACCAGGTCACTGGTGCTCATACTTCACGTGCTGGCAGTTGAGGCATTTTAACACATAACCAACTATATATTTCTCCATTCGCCTCCACCAATAGTGCTGCCTCAAGTCTTGATACATCTTCACGGCACCCAGATGGATGGAATACCGCGAACTATGGGCCTCTACTAAAATCAACTCTCGAAGCTCATGAATATTGGGCACAAAAATCCGACCCTGCATCCTCAATACCCTGTCATCTCCGATGTTTACCTGTGTGGCACCTCCCCGTTGTACTGTATCTCTCGACTCACGCAAATGAGGATCATCAAATTGCCTCTCACGGATACGCTCTAATAAAGAAGAACGAGCGACCGTACAGGCTAACACCCTGCTAGGCTCGGAAATGTCTAATCTCACAAACCGGTTGGCTAAGGCCTGAACATCTAGAGCTAATGGTCTCTAACTGACCGGAATGTATGCAAGACTACCCATGCTGGCATACTTTCTACTCAAGTGATGACCCTTTGGGTCGTCACATATAGAATAGTAACATCATAGTCTTTCAGCAACTCTAACCATCTCTGTTGTCGTAGATTCAACTCCTTTTGCTTGAACAAGTATTGTAGGCTCTTGTGATCGGTGTACACCTCACATGTCACACCATATAGATAATGCCTCCAGATCTTTAAGGCATGAACCACTGCTGCTAACTCAAGATCATGGACTGGATAATTCTTCTCATGTATTTTTAACTGCCTCGAAGCATAAGCGATAACCTTACCATCCTGCATCAATACCGCTCCAAGCCCTGTACGAGATGCGTCACAATAAACTGTATAAGGCCCTTTATTCTCTCTTTATTTATGCTCTCAGTGGCAATCATCGATAACATTCATAACTTCGTCATTTTTGCTAATATTCATAATATAAAAGTTATAGATCCATTTTCGGGGTTTATTATACTTGATTATGATTTACCCCTATTTCACACTTTTGATTGTCCATATCTCATAAAGTAATCGGTAACTTCTGAGTCAAATAATATTATTATTATTAGTAGTATATTCTCTCTCACCCTATGTCACGATCCGAATTTTCCAACCTCTGGAGTCCTGATGGTGCTGACTCGTAGAAGTTGTTCGTGCTTCTCCCGGCTGCAGGAACAAAATATCATCAATGAAGAGTATCACGAACAAACCAAGATAAGGTCTGAACACTCGGTTCATCTAATTCATAAAAGCTACTGGGACATTTGTCAACCCGAATGACATCACCAAGAACTCATAAAGCCTGTACCGAGTACGGAAAGCTGTATTAGGGAATCCTCAACTGATGGTAAACAGATCTCAAGTTAATCTTTGAAAACACCTTGGCACCCTAAAGTTGATCGAACAAATCACCAATCCTCGGCAGCGGATACTTATTCTTGATTGTAACCTTGTTCAATTGTCGGTAGTTAATACACATTCTCATCAACCCATTCTTTTTTCTTAACAAACAATACCGGCGCACCCCAAGGCGAAACACCGGGTCCAATGAAACCCTTCCCAAGCAAGTCTTGCAACTGCTCCTTAAACTCTTTTAACTCGGGCGGGGCCATACAATACGATATGATATAAATGGGCTGAGTGCCTAGAGCCAAATCAATGTAGAAATCAATATCCCTGTCGGGTGGCATACCTGAGAGGTCCAAAGGGAATACCTCAGGAGACTCCTCGAACAACGGGCACATAATCAATAGAAGGGACCTCTGCGCTGGAATCACGAACATAAGCCAGATAAGCTAGACACCCCTTCTCGACCATGCGTCGAGCCTTAACATAGGAAATAACGGTGCGAACGGAGTGGCTTGAGGTACCTTTCCACTCTAGTCGGGGTGATTCTGGCAAGGCCAAGGTCACAGTCTTAGCATGACAATCTAGGATAGCATGGTATAGGGACAACCAGTCAATCCTTAATATGACATCGAAATCCACCATGTCTAGTAGCAACAGATCAACACGGGTCTCAAGACCCCCAAAGATAACTACGCACGAACGATGCACCGGTCGACTACAATGGAGTCACCCACAGGTGTAGACACATAAACTGGACTATCTAGAGCATAGCTAGGCATGGCCAGATACGGTGCAAAGTAGGAAGACACATATGAATATGTAGACCCAGGGTCAAATAATACTGAAGCACCTCTATCACACACAAGAATGGTACTTGTAATCATGACATCTGATGCCTCTGCCTCCGGCCTGGCTGGCAAAGAATAAAATTGGGGATCAACACCTCCCCTCTAAGCTACATCTCTGGGACGATCATCTACTGGCTGACCTCTACCTCTGGCTCGACGGTATCCACATCTACGGTCTCGACCTCCACCTCTATGATCTCTACCCCCGCCTCTGGCTGGCTGGGCATGCTGAGGGTCAGCTGGGGCCTGAATCATGGAATGAGGGCTCTGCTGCTAAGTGTTGCCCGTCGCTCGAGGGTAAAACCTGAAAAAATGACCTAGGTCACCACAACCGTAGCAACTTTTAGGCTGATGGGGCTGCTGGCCCTGACGACCTGAATGGCCCCTACGAACACTCTGAAGAGGCTAAGCACTAATAGGAGGCTGATCTGAATACTGCTCCCGAAACCCACGATCACCTGGTCCACCCTGTGAAGCCTGAAGGGCAGAATGAAAAGGTCTGGAAGACTGGCCCCTATCAAAATATTCCCTGCCTCCAGAAGAAGAACCACTAAATCTGCCGGAATGACGAGGCCACTTGTCTGAAGGATAACCACCTCCCCGAGCAAGAGCCATCTCAACTCTGCGTGCTGAATTAGCTGCCTCCTGAAAAGATATATCACTCCCCACTCCCAAAGCCATCTGAAGTCTAATCGGCTGATTAAGCCCATCTATGAACCTGCAGACCCTCTCCTGCTCTATGGGGAGTATCACCACTGCATGACGTGCCAGATTAACAAATCTCGTCTCATACTGAGTGACAGTCATAGTACCATGCTGGAGGTGCTCAAACAGCCTCCGTAGTGCATCCCGCTAAGTAATAGGGAGAAACTTCTCTAGAAATAACTCTGCAAACTGATCCCATAATAAAGCCGGGGACCCTGCTGGCCGTGTCAAGCAATAATCTCTCCACCAAATCTTGGAGGATCCTGAAAGCCTGAATATACAGAAGTCAGCTCCATTGGACTCCACTATCCCCATAGTCTTGAGAATCTCATGGCAACTGAATAACAAATCCTGAGGGTCCTCTGATGTGGCACCGATGAAGGTAGTGGTAAACAACTTGGAGAACCGATCAAGTCTCCATGAGGAATCGAGATTCATGGCCGGCTCCGACTCGGCACCGAGGCCGTGGTACTCGACCGAGTGGCCACGGTGGGCTGAACCACCGGTGCCTGAGGTCGAGGAGCTACGGCTCCGGAGTACGAGCAATAGGAGTCCGAGCCCCTCCTCCAGCCTGAGAAGTGGTTGGGGCAACTGATAATAATAAACCTGCTCTGGCAATGCTGTCCATAAATCCCGCTATCCCGACCAAAGCCTCCCGAAGATCCGGGGTAAATAAGGCCTCTCACCTGAGCTTGGCCCAGCTGGAGCCTGTCGGGACCGGAACCTCCTCGCCGGTCTCAATATGAGGCTCCACTGCTGGAATCGCTGCTCGGGGCCGAGCTCTGCCCCTACCGCGACCTCCGATACGGCCTCGGCCCCTGCCCCTCGCGGGAGCTGCCTGGGGCTCAGGCTGCTGGTCAGCGGATGAAGAAGCGCGTGTCCTCACCATCTGCGAATGGACAGATTAGAAGTTCAACCAGTATTTGAAGAGAAAATCGCACGACAAGAAGGAACAAATGAGAGACTCTTTCCTAACTCGATAGACTTTGGAGGACAAGTACAGACGTCTCCGTACCTACCTCTCAAACTCTACTAAGCTTGTTCGTGAGTGGTGAGACCTATGTAACCTAGAGCTGTGATACCAACTTGTCACGACCCGGATTTTCCCCCAACATCGGGATCGTGATGGCGCCTACTCGTGATAGCTAGGCAAGCTACTTTATTCACACTATCATGTTTTTAGCAATATTTCATATTCAATTTAACAACCAAACCATAACCTTAACTAAACAAATGCGGAAGACTTTATGAAAATAGCAATAAGCAGTTTCAAGGTAAAATAATACTGAAACCCTCTACCCAAGACGTGGAGACACCAACTCACGAACTACTATATGAATACTACACATAAAGGTCTGAAAGAAATATAACATAATCTGTTTGTCTCGAACACCCTATGAGGCTCGCTCCTAAGTATTCCCAGTTGGGACTGCGCCCAACATCTTTACAGCTCCACCATCCTCGGCAACAACCCAACCATCGCTAGCAGTCCAATATCTAATACCAATGGATATCAGTCACAATTGGGAACATAAACTAAGTCAGAGGAGATACGGTATTTTTTTGCCATTAAGCTGGACGTTATCCGGCGAAGTAGTGACAAGCTTAGGACCAGACACTCACATAAACCTGTGCAGTTCTATATACATATGTACCACAAGATAACGAGAAATAATCAAGTAACAACGCAACAAGGAATGTCACAGAAGAACTCAACAGTTAATCAACAATTATTAAATCAACAAGGAAAACAGGTATAATGAGAAACAAGTAATGTTAAGTCAATGAAAGAGCCAATAAAGCGCACGGCATCACCCTTCGTGCTTTTACTCTCATCCTCACCAAATAGCAAATAAAGTGCATGACATCACCCTTCGTGCTTTTACTCTCATCCTCACATCCATGGTACGCGTTAACCTTCGTGCATAATCAATAACAAGGCACGGTATTAACCTTCGTGCATAATCAATAACATGGCACGGCATTAACCTTCGTGCATAATCAATAACAAGGCACGACATTAACATTCGTGCATAAACAATAAATTAAGGCACGGCATCACCCTTCGTGCATTATCACTCATCCTCACCCAGATAACACTCTTCCTCACCCAAATAACAATCACAGTTAAGGGCAAAGAATGAACACAATAAATCATGAACCGTCCCGGCAAGGGACACAATAATCATCACAACAAAGTCCCGGCAAGGGAAATCAATATCTCACTTCACAACAAGTCCCGGCAAGGGAGAACAATAACAATTCTACAACCCGGCAGGGGTTCAACAATTTATCTTTAAATATGTCTCATAACAAGTATTAACAACGACTCACGGTCATGCAAGACGCAAGTGTATGGATGCTCGTCACCACAGCCCATACAACTAGCTCGAATCTAATCACAATTGATTCCATTATATTAATAATCACTACTTAACTTGGTTTGAATGCTTAAAGATGGTTTTCTCAAAGTTTACCCCAAAATTTCCCAAAACGCCCCTGGCCCCACGTGGTCGGAACTCGGGGTTTGGACCAAAATCCGGTTACCCATTCCCCCACGAGTTCAATTATATGATTTGTTTCAAAATCGGACCTCAATTCGAGGTCCAATTGCCCAATTCATGAAAAACCTAGGTTCTACCCAAAAACATAGATTTCTACCATGAAAACCTTTGATTCTTATTGAAAAACATGTTTAATGTTGTTAGGAATTGAAAGAATTAAGTAAAAAGTGACTTACAATTACTTTGGAGTGAATTTGGCCTTGAGAGCTTGTGTGTGGTGTGTGGGTTTTTGAAAGAATGAAGAATGAACTGAAAAATTTGTTTAAGTATAAAATTGCACAGTTGCGGATATCGCAATTGCGAACATTTGTTCGCAATTGCGAGCACTACAGGTTTGGGGACTGTCAGCGTCGCATTTGTGACATTATGTTCGCATTTTCGAACAAGGCTGGGCTTCTGGGTTTCTCGCATTTGCGAAGCCAGGAGAAATACTGAAGGCCTCGCATTTGCGAGGCTAAGTTCGCAGTTGTGAACCACGGCTCAACCCTGCCAACTTCGCATTTGCGAAGTATGGTTCGCATTTGTGAAGTATGGTTCGCATTTGCGAACCAAGGCCAGTCTGGGACTTCTCGCAATTGCGAGAAAATCTTCGCATTTGCGAAGATACCAGCTTCGCAAATGCGAAGCCAACAGCTGGGTGAAAAACCAGCAGTGCAAAAATTCAGAAATTGATCCAACGGCCTATCAAATCTTTACCCGAGCCCCCGGGCTCCCAATCAAACATGTACACCACATCAAAAACACATTACAAACTTGCTCGTGCGATCACATCGCCAATATAACATCGTTTTTATCAAATCAAGCCTCAAGTTCATGATTTTCATACTTTTGGTTTTCAAAACTTTCAAACTTGGAACTCAAGGTCCAAAACATATCAAATGACATCCGAATGTCACCAAACTTTGCAGAAAGTACATATATAATATTTAAGACTTGTACCGGGCGTCGGAACCAAGATACGAGCCCGATACCAAGGTCAATTAATCCATTTTCCTTTAATAATTACATCAAAAACAATTTCATAGAAAATTCATAACTTGGGCTCTAGGCCTCGAAATTCGACTCCGGACGCATGTCCAAGTCCCATATTTTCCTACGGACCTTCCGGGACCATCCAATCTCGGGTCCGGGTCCGTTTACCAAAAATGTTGACCGAAGTCAACTATATCAATATTAATATCATTTTTCTCCAAATTTCTCATAGAATTCATATTTTCTATCACAAAAACTTTCCGGCCACATGCCCGAATCGTGCACGTAAATCGAGGCAACATAGAATGATGTTTTCAAGGCCTTAGAAGCTCGAAATGATTAATAAAATTTGAACAAGCTTTGGGTCCATGTCGAAGCCTAGTGGGACATATACACGAGTTTTTAGGAAGCAAGTAATGTTTCTAAGGTCACTTATGAAAGAGCTCGAGTGAAGGCACGAGAGGCTCGTGTTAATTTTGGCTATGATCCTGCGACAGCGAAAGTCGACGAGGATGTTAATACTTACGATAGACTTCCTGGGAATGGTGATGGGGAGGACAGTGGTGATGACGCCGAGCAAAAAAGTTGTTACCTTAGTCTGTTTTTTTACTTGTCCTTTCTTTCAGATTTTTGTACTAGGCCGGCTTTGGCCGTGTTTAATCTGCGGCCATTTGCGCAACTGTCTAAATAAAAGGGATTTTGTCATTTTATTTCCTTTGTATTTCTCTTCCTTCCCCTTGCTCTACACATTATTTGCTTTGGCGTAGACTTTTGAATTTTTGCATGGTAAATTCCCTGACTTTTTAGGGAAACTAATTTTAACTGGACTGACTAGGATTTCGTCGTGTGGGTCCGAATGGAATCTCTTCGGATTCACATTTGGGAGAGATTGACTTTAGACTTGTCATTTTAAATAGATTTACCCTTGACTAAAATGAGGTTGCATTCAAACTCTATTTTGGATGAAGTTAGTATTGACTCAAGTCATTCGAGTGAGATTGAACTGTTAGTGATTTGGGTGAAGTCGCCCTTTTCATGTATATTTGAGTGAGGTCGAATATTAAATGATTCGAGCGGGGTCAAATTTTTTATCTGGTGTTGGTCTTTGGCCATGGGGTGTTATTTCAAGTTTTTCAAAATATTAACCCATTTTATTTCGAGCGAAGTCAAATTTTATATGATTCGAGCAAGGTCAAACTTTAATTTTGGCGATGATCTTTGGCCGTCGATATGTTATTTTGAGCTAATGTCGAAATGTTAACCCGTTATGATTTGAATAAGGTCGAACTCTTCCTTCAAAATTTTTATGGCCCTTGGCCGTAGGGGTGTTATTTCAATCTAATGTCAAAATGTTAACCTGTTGTAATTCGAACGAGGTCGAACTCTTCTTTTTTCTTGATGACCCTGGGCTGTAGGGTGTTATTTCGAGCTAATGTCTAAATGTTAACTCGTTATGATTTGAACGAGGTTGAATTTTTTATTTATTGATGGCCTTTGGCCATAGGAATGTTATTTTGAGCTAATGTCAAAATATTAACCCATTGTGATTCGAACGAGGTCGAACTCTTCCTTCTATATTTTTGGATGGCCCTTGGCCGTAGGAGTGTTATTTAAAGCTAATGTCGAAATGTGAACCCGTTATGATTCGAACGAGGTCGAATTCGTCCTTCTAAATTTTTTTGATGGCCTTTAGCCGTAGGGGTGTTATTTCGAGCTAATGTTGAAATGTTAAACCGTTATGATTTGAACGAGTTTGAACTCTTCTTTTTTCTTGATGACCATTGGTCGTAGTGGTGCTATTTCGAGCTAATGTCAAAATTTTAACCCTTCATTTGGCGATGGCCTTTGGCTGTAGGGATGTTATTTGGAGCTAATGTTGAAATGTTAACCCGTTATGATTCAAATGAGGTCGAACTATTCCTTCTATTTTTTCATGGCTCTTGGCTGTAGGGGTGTTATTTCAACCTAATGTCAAGATTTTAACCTGTAATGATTTGAACAAGGTCAAACTCTTCTTTTTTCTTGATGGCCATTGGTCGTAGGGGCATTATTTCGAGCTAATGTCAAAATGTTAACCTGTTATGTCATTGTTTGATTTTGGCGAATCATAAGCTATCAAATTGTTTGTAGACATCAAAGTGGATCTTGGCGTACTCGATTTTGCTTTTTTTTTTTTTGCAGAGATTTTTGGGTGTCCCGTAGGGGAGTCCCGATTTTTTAACCCCCAGTTCACTTAATTTTATTTGTATTAGAGAATATGATGTCAGAGAGTATAAAACATTGATGTTTTGCCAACTAGAGAGTACTGTATGCGTTCGTTTCATGCATGTATAGGAATTTCCCTGTATCTAGTCCCTTCATCATTCGGCCTGGAGAGCTTATAGGTCGGCGGGGCAATGAATTATACCTTGAACTTGGAGACGCCCCCCTCATCACTTTGTTAAAATCCTCCCCGAAAAAGCCTATTTGGGAAAAAGCCCGGGTGAGGGAAAAAGATTATGACTTGAGGGGCGTCCTTTTTTAAAAGTTAAAGTGTTTGAGATGGACGATATTCCAGTTATTTTGTAGTACTTTTTCTTCCTCTGTTTCTTGTTGGAATGCTCCTTTGATCGCTTGCCCGTGCGGTTCTTGTGCTCCTATTTAAGTAACCAACAGTGGGTAAACCAAAATGACATTTTTCTTACCTCGATCCAATGAGTCGGTAAATGAGGGCAGCCTTATAACATTGCTCACTCTTCCTGGCATTTAAGTGGTTGATGGAATGGTGGTATTAAGATCAGTGGTCGTATTCAGATTTCCTTTCTTCTTTTTTTTAAAGGTGCCCCCCGTGGGTTGGGTTCGCCTTAACTTCTATGGTGTAGGAATCAAGTCCCAATTCGATCTTGTCTGATTTGTACTCATTCTTTTATAGGATTACGCAACAGTTGTTGTCCTCTCGTGTGGGCTTTGCATGGATATTGGTTGTAACTTTTGCTTTTTTGTAACAGCCTGATCTGGATTAGCATGTGAGGTTTACTTACCACTCTTTCGGGTGGGTGATTATATTTTACCGGTTTTGGATCTGAAGAAAACTAGAAAATTTGGCTAAGAAATTCTCACAAACGGTGCCAAATTGTTTGATCAAAAAGTTTAAGACTCTTTTTCCATCTTCAATTATCAATAATAAGGTTGTAAATCTTAGCCAAGCATAATTAACTTCAGATCTAAAAGTATATAGCGAGAAATGACGAAAGATAGGAACCTCTCAGATTTATTAATGTCATAATCTTATATCAAACATCAGATTTGGGCTTACATATGGAGTAGAAATGAATCACCAGTGAGAGAGCAAAGAGGAAAATCGTCTCCTCCCCCTATTTATGCTTACACCCCTCTTATATAGTTCCTAGAACTTCTACTCAGTGGTCTTTGACTAATATGCTTTCCTACGACTGTCTTTTTGTCATTATTCGAGTATAGTATTGACTTGATATATGCTATTAATGATTTCACCCCGAGGTTGGTTGTGGTTTTCTCTACTATTTCGCCAGTTGGGCAAGATCCCAGCTTGGTCGACCACTATGGTCTGATTTTGACCTATACAGCTCCGCCACTGCCACTGATTCCAGCTTATTTGGTATTGAGACATAGTTATTGTTGTTGTTCCTTTCTAATTTGATAGTATTTGAAAAAAAAAGAAGCTAAGAGTAACATTTAAATTTTATTATTTGTTTGTTTTGTCATTTCTGCACATTCACTTTGATTACCTAAAAATTATCAAATACCATTACAAATAAATCAATTGAAATACATCAAAATAAATCGAGGGTAAATCATAGCCAATCATAATTAATCACTAAATCAGAAGACAAATTTGAGATATATGAATAATTAATTGGAGAATAGTATAAAGAGGGTTTTATTCATCATAGTAGCTTGACCCGCCTCTCCTTAAAGAGGTTCAGGATCTTACAGTTGTCTTGTTCTTCGCCCCCCTTCATGGAGCGTTTTCCTCCATTTTCATATATTTACAGTCGTGTTGAAGAAGAAGATCCTTTTGAAGATTCTCTTTCTTGGTATCTATAGCTTCAAGCTCTGTGATCTAGTCACGAGTTGTCGTAGTTTGGTCGAGGAGACGTCCTCTTATCTTGGAAGGGTCGTGACCCCCTTGTTCACCTTGAGAACAGCTATCGTAAGTCAAAAGTCAATGGCGTTAACCATTCACTGTAAATTGGTTAGGATGGGGCTGACCCCGTGGCTGTCGCATGGTCGGATTTTTACCAATACAGTTAGTCCCTCCGTTCGTCGGGGTCGTGCCCGGGTCAACCTCGGCAATTAATAGTATGGCATAATCAGGAGGATGCGGACTCGCCTTTTATTCATTAATGACATTAAGAACTCCGAGATGACCCCGAGTTTTTTTTGGCGCTTTGCGTACCGTTGCGATGGTCTCAGAACTGAAATGTCGGTCAGTGAGTGAAGCACTATTTTGCGCGGTGGTTCATAATGGCACATGTTTTCATGAAACCAAATCTTTTCATGCCCGGTCATGTTTTAATGACGATCATTGGGTTTCGTTAAGGTAGATTTTGTTTCTTATAACTGGAGAGGATGTGGCATTTTTCTCTTTGAACATTCATCGTTCTTTTAAGAGAACTCCTGAGAAGCCTTTCCTTCTGTTAAATCACATTTTTCTCTACCCTTTTAATTGCTATCATCATTGATCTCCTCGTTTCTCCCATAAAAGCTCTTCTTTCTCTCGCTCGTGAGTCAATTATGGCAGGAACTTCTTCTCGCGGTAATCTTCCGGTTAATTCTCCGGTGGTTGAAAACGGAAAAGAGCCTGAAATGCCCCTAGACTATCCATTTTGGTACAATAATGTCCTCAATCCACCTATTGGGCCAAATATGCCCTTCCGTTAATGTTTTTGGCTCACAAATGGCATAGAACGGGGGGCATTGGTTTTCTAATAGGGGAAATGGGTATAGCACAGATGCTGGAGCAGTGAGGTATTCCATGTTATGTCGAGATCGCCCTTGCGAAGATTGAGGACATGGTGCATATCGACCGTCAAGGGTATTGCTCGTTCTATGCTTACCCCTTTCTAGTGGGATATACACTCCCACTCCCGACGTTGGTAGTTGACTTCTATGAGGTGTGTTCGGCCCAACTTTCTCCTTATCTCTATAAACTGTTTCTCATGTTTATCAAGTACGTGGAGCTAGCCCGTAGGGAGGTCACTCTGAGGCACGTGCTTAGCCTATTTTCTCCTCAAAAGATCCGCGACACCATGATCTATGCACATCCCAGGGGTCGAGGGGCTTGGTGGATAGGATAGACGACAGGACCAATCGCCATTTTATTAATTTTATTTTATATATCCGGGCTGAACACCTGGTGGTGGACCCGAGTGGGTTCCCAAAAGTTTGGAACTTTGCACCTAAGCCCTCGTTCCTGAATGGACATACGCCCTGTTATGACCTTCTTTACGCCTTGTGTTTGTGGTTATTGATTTACTTTAATATTTTGTAGCTGAAAAGCTGTCGCCGCCGCCTCCTTTGGACGGGATCCGGGAATGGGTCGAGGCTGTGCTTCTTCGTACTGTGGGGATTCGCACATGGTCAATTTTTTGGGAGATACATGGTCGTAGGCCTATGACATGTGGAATATCGACCCCCCTATTTGTTTTCTTCTGTATCGTTTTGTTTTGACTAGACTCTTTGATTCGTCTGTTCATTATGGCTAGGGAGAACACGATATGTCAAAGCTCCTCAGTTGGATTTCGTCGGCCGGCTACAATTGCCCGACTAACTATAACGCCCAGTATCGAGGGCGACATCGGTTGAATCATTAGTGTCCATATCTCCGACATGGGTTGCACCACAAGATGAGGGGCCGTTTGGGCTCGTCCGTCCTTAGACGGGCTTGCCTTCAAATGAAGAGTAGGAAAGTCCATCGTAGAGGCGGAGGGTGGCATTTGTAGCGGCTCCTCCAGCGGTGATCAATTTAGATTCTCCCCCGACGGATTCAGAGAGAGGTACGACTGTGGCGCTTGCTTTCGAGGGGGGAGGGGAAGTTGGTTGGAGTTGCCCTAGTTAGCTCTAGCCAAGGGAATGTTGTTGCCTTGATGACCCCGCCAGAAGTTCTTGTTGTCGAAGCGGATGGTCGATCCATACAGGCCGTCGTCGAGATCTCGGATGTACCATTGTTGGCCATGACATATTGCTTTACACCATCGGTGGCGGAGATGGGGAAGGATGTGCTAGATGATGAGTATAAGTCTGAGTCCGATTTGGACCTCAACGACATCTGTATGTTTGAGGAGGATATTACCAATTCTATGGTACGCGCGGGGGGTCGGCCTATTTTATTGAAGTTCCCTCAGATTTGAACTTACCGACCGAAGGAAATAGCTTGGTGTCGCAGTTTGAGTTGTTGTGTTCGGAGGCCGAGAACGCGTCTTTAAGGAGCATTTCGGATATTGAAGTGATAGATGAAGTGGCCTGATGGGCCTGAGGGTATGTAATAGTTCCTAGTTCATTTTTTTTGTCTTTTCCTTTGCCTTAGCTTTACCTTCTCTTTGTTTTGTAGACTTACTTATTGGAGGTGGAGAGCATCCACAGAGCCAATGTCTGCTCGAGGATCTTCCTGTAGATGATGGGAAAATATCTCCATTATCATGATCGATGCCGAGAGCTGCACGCGTTTGAGAAACAATCCTCGCAACCGGGCTTTGGGCGATAAGCAGGAAAGGCGGGACCAACAGCTGTTGCAGGAGCTAGGCAGTAGAAGTATTTTTGAAGAGCAGCTCCGTCAGAAAGGAGAGGAGCTTGAGGTGGGAAAGAGGATCATAGTTGAGTATGTGCACCTTTAGGGTAAGTTAAGGGAAATGTAATTGGAGACAGAGCACAACCGGGCTAAATGATCGAAGACGGCCGCGGATTGTAGTGGGAAACTGGCGGCGTTGGAAGGAGAGGTTGATGCCTTAAAACTTCTGGAGAGGGGTGCCTCGTCGAGGGCTGGAGTGTTAGAGGCATAGATCCGCATGTATGAGTCCTGCTTGAGTCGGAGAGGGTTGCCGCGACCCTTAGAGAAGCGAATTGGTGTTCTTGAGTAGGAGGCCGAAGTTATGTCGGATCAGATTCCAGCCTTAGAGGAAGAGAACCAGTGGCTGCGAGACCAAGCTGGGCCATCACATACCGTTGTTCCCAACCAGGCTCATGAACTCTAGGTTTATGCCGAAGCTCAACGCGATGTTTACAGGAACTTGTGGGTGGTAGGTGTGAGCACGTGATTTTTGCCCCAAGCATAATAGTCCAAAAAAAAAAATATATATATATAAAAATGATTATTTGTTTGAAACTTGTTGATTATTGTGTAGAAGTACCAGTGTTTGTTTGTATTTGTTGAAAATAAAGTAAAGAAAATTAAAACAAAATATATTTTTTGTATTAATTAATAAAATACCAAAATATATAGGATAATTACTCTTAATTCCAGGAAAATTAGAAAATCAAAAGAAAAATACAAAATACAGGAGATAATAAATACATGGGTAATAAAATACAAGAAAAATACAAAAAAATAATAAATAAAATCAATATTAAAATACAAAGAATAATACAAAATACAAAGTATTTGGGCCAATTACAAAAATTATCAGCCCAATTAACACCAAAAAGACAAGGCCCATAGGAATTAACACCGGCCTGCCTATACATAGGCCCAAATGACGTCGTAGATGCCAAATCTGGACTGTTGAAAAGCTGAATCAAACGGACCAAAATAATTGATTGTATAATAATTGAAACGACACCGTCAAGTTGAAATGATCAGAACCATCCAATTAAATGATCTAACGGATGAAAGGAAAGCATCACTTAAACCAAATGACACCGTTAAGATGAATCAATCACAACCGTCCATCTAAATGATCTAACAGATGAGAGGAATGCAGCATTTAAATCATACGACACTATTTAAATGGCCAGTGAATCATGGCCATTCATTTAATCTAATCCAATAGCTGGGAACCATCATTACATGTTTAATATATCTATACACCCTCCGTTCATTTGTTCATTTCACACCTCACACCTCAGAACTCCAAACCCTAGCCGCCATACTTGCCTTCCCCCCTCTCCACCTTGGCCACCGGAACCCTACCGGTGCCTCATCTCTGGTCATATTCTCCGGTCAGTTTCCACATCCCTGAATCCTCCCCTCCTCCTCTATCACCCCATCACACCAGTTCGGTCTAAAATCTTCTCATTCTTCTCAAATCTTGAAAAACCAAGTCACCGGAACCCTAGCTGGTGACCACCAATCTTTGAACCAGCCTCCACCAATAACACCATAGAACCACCTTGAGCCCCTCTTTCACCCTATCCAACCCCTTCCATCGAATCAAAGCCTAACCCGTCGAATATCAAAAAACAACTTGCCGGAACCCTACTCCGGCGGATACCACCAAACCAAAACCACCCCAAATCGAACCCTAGTCCTTAGAACATGAGTCTTTCATAACAAATGAGACTTCAAGAGTCTGTCTAGAAGTACAACAGTGAAGAAAGGCCCAAGGCCTCTGGAGAACAAGAAAATTAAGAAACCAGAAAGAAAAAACGAAGAAAAAGAAGGAAAAAGAAGAAATAAAGAAAAGAAAACCAACAGAAAGCTAAGTAGCCCTAAACCCTGTTTTTATCTACTGTGCTTCGTGATATTCCTTTGTCTTGTATTATTTGCTAGCCTGAATCTGTTGCATGCTCAAAAGCTTTTTTGTGTGTACTTGAAATCGACTATATGCTCTTCTTTTTTGATTGAAGTCACTTGTTAAATCACATGCTCTGCATCGTTTAATGTTCTTGCTTGATAGATCTTTTTCGATTGATTGCTCTGATTAATTGGATTCAACCATTATCAAATTATTCCTCTGAGTCCTGATTAATCGAGTGTTTAGTCGTATTAGGGTTATATTTGCATGTTTGTTTAATACTGGCTATTATTGCAATACAATTTAATTCTTGACTCTTCTGAATTTTATAAGTAATTAGTCATATTAAGGCTATGTTTGTACAAAGTGCTTAATGTTGGCTATCATTGCAATACAGTTTTGACTTTTGACTTGTATAGATCCCTGATTAATTAAAAGGTTATTTGTGGCTATGTTTGCAAAATGGTTATTTTTGAAAAGGGGTTACTTAGCTCTGAATTGGCTATAATATAATGTTAAATACTATTCTGATGTTTGAACTGCTCAAGGACTAATTAAACCTACAGGTGGTCGGGTAAATAAGCACAAAACACAGAGGTAAAATGGGAATAAGTAAATGGTATTCTGAAAATAACTTGGAATGATTAAGGGTATAAAAGACAAATAAGCTGGGTTTTTACGTAATTAGCTGAACAATAAAGGAAATTCTAGGTATAATTAAATGGTAAATAGGTAGTGAACATTAGCAAGTGAGGGTAATAAAGGCATTTACGCCTAAATAGAATGATAGAGAATACCCTAGAACCTTCTAGCAGGGGTTCAAGTGTATTCCTGTTAAATTCACCTAGACTAAACTGAAAATAATTTAAAAAGAGTAGGGGTGGGAAATCTGAATATCTTATTCAAATTATCCTCCCATTTTACTCTATAAATAGGCTCCTTTAGGCCTTATTAAAAAAGGTTCAGAAGAATTAAAATCTAAAATACACTAGAATACTGCTACTATGACATTGCTGCTGGTTCGAGTGATATTTTGGACTCTTGTTCATTGTTCTTCATCTGTTTGATTGAATTCACTGGGTCTTCTACTTGTTTGGTTGCATTCATTGGGTTTTCCACTCTGAAATTGCACCTGTTGCTGTGTTAATCTGCCTTCATTGTTGTTGATACTTGGTTGTTGTCTATTCGTTGATTCTCTTCTCCTTCACTCCCCTAGAACTCATTGTTTTATCTCAATTTGATCAGGTATACCACTACCTCTCAAGGATGTAACTGAAGTGCTTTGAAGGAATGAAATGCATGTTAATTTCCATTTGTACTTGTATTTTTATTTTTGTTATAGCTGTAGATACTTAGAGTTCATAAAATTCATTAGGACTTCTGGTTGTAATAAGGACTAGGACTGTACGCACTTAAATTTAGATTTATAGTAGTAGTAGATAGTAATATAGGAAATATATTAAAATAGATTAGTTAAAATGATCATCTAAATCTAAAACTGAAACTGGCTAAAACCTAGTCGACTCACTCGTATATTTACAACTATTCTGAAATCAGAAGTGTAATACAAAAGCTCCTAGATATTTCGTTAATTGAGTTCTGAATCAGTAGCTATTAATTTGAAAAATATGAATTAGTTAAAATTTGAATCGCGTTAATGGCTTAGCATCATTCAAACCTGTTTTGTTACAAAACTTGTGCCAAAACTTAGTAGTATGGTGTAAAACAGCGATTTAGGTATGAATGAAATTCAGATTACAATTCGAATGTGTTTTAGTTGAAGATTTAGGTTAATGCTTCCAGTTAAATAAAAACAACAAGGCAACTCTGCAAATAGTGTCTCAACTGATAAATGATATGTAGATCGGACTTAGTTAATTCGAGCAATTAAACAATAGTATTCAAATATAAATCAGTATTAATATACCTAGTTAATTTCTGATACCGAACTTAGTAATATTTTCTTACATCTCTGTTAGTTTATTAAAATGTTTGAACTTGCTTTAGATGTTAATGATTTGGGCCTAGTCGTGAATATAGGCCCAGATCCAATCGATATGACATTTATGCTTGTGGGAACAGATACAGAAATGTTGACTGGGCTTCAAGTAGCACATTGCACCTTGGTGCAGTTTTGTTAAGTTAGCCTAGATTCCAGGCCCAATAATGTATAGAGGCCTGGATCCAAATAAACGATAAATATGAATTGCCATAAAAACTGCTTATAAACATTTCTATTAAAGGAAAAAAACAGAATTAGAAAACATAGTACACAATAGGCTTAACCTTTAAAAGTGAAATGAGATGAGCCTCGTCACGAAAACGGACAAAACGGGGCCCTCAAATAATAATTATAAATCCTTAGACCCGGAAGGATCATTTAGCTAATTCCACGATCTTTCCCAAAAATAATAAGAATAGACATCGTTAGGCATAACTTTAATATATATTCATTTGAACGGGTGCACATTTATGTGACCCAAATCTTACTCTCAATGAAGTCGAAATATATCCAAAGCCACAGGCGTACTGGTACGATGTGGTCAAGGATGTATTTTCACGACGTTGCAAATTCTTAAAATTCAAAAAGCGAAATACTTGCACATGATTACAATATATAATTGAAATCAGATAAAATCAAAACAACAGTTGCGCGGCCGTGCTAGATCCAGTAAATCCGAAAGTACCTAACACATTCTCCCGGGTTAACAGAATTCCTTATCCGGATTTCTAGTTCGCGGACTGTAACGACCCGACCCGTCGTTACGGGAATTACCACCCCGTTACCTTGCATTTACATATATTATGCTTTTAAAATAGTATTAGAGTATATCGGGTGAGTTAGGAGTGATTTGGATTGAAAATGAAACCTCGCGGGTAGCAAAAAAAGGAGGTGTGACAGCTCTGGCGACTCTGCTGGGGAAATTAAACCTAGAACCACTGGTTCAGGGTTAGAAATTCGAGCTTAGAATAATTGTTGTATTTGGCTTTGTTTATTATCTGATATTTTTATATGATATATGCTTAATGTGCAAAATGATGATTTTTACCGCTTTGTTATTATTTGAACTGTATATATAAATTGTGTCGAATCCTTCTCTTCTCACCTCCGGGGATGTTCTTATTGGTTGAGACTCCCTTTTCTGTTAGTGTCTTACCCTAAAATAAGAAAGAGGCTCGGAAAGTTTCTAAGCCGGCTGGCCTTTTGGTTCACGGAAAGGAGCTCCTTCCTCGGCTCGAGTTGTCCACTCGGGTACACATTCTAGTTCCATTGAAAATCGAGATATTGAACCTAGAATTATGACGAGTATTTGCATCATATTTGACTTAGGGGACTCAACACAGAGGTTGGGTCCATCTAGGATAGGTGACCCAAATATGAAAAGACCGAGAATGATTATATGTTGCATTTATTTTTCCTAGACTATTATGCTGACCAGCCAAATACCTGAGGAAAAGAAAAGAGAAAAAATATCAATTTTAGAAGAAACCGATGTTTAAATACTGACGAAGCTCTATCGAAATTTTGAGAAAATTATCAAAAAATAATTGGAAATAAGTCAATTTTATCAAAATAGTTGGTCTGAAAATAATTTGACCGAACTACGCTGGTTTGATTCTCGCCGCTAGGCGAGTTACGTAGGCAACCCTTGACGAGTCCAACCACCCCTTTTCAAATAATAACCAAAAATATTAATAAATCAAAGTGATGTTGTTTTTGAAAATAGTCGAATGTTCCAAAAGGACACCGGAAGGCTGTTTGCGCAAAAATGGCCACTTTTAAGTCACTTTCCCTAAATAATAAATACAGCCTTAAATTCTTCGGAAGAAGTTTTGAAAGGCCGTATTCGCAAATAAGGACTATTTAGGTCAAATAATATGTGGTTAAATCACCTTTAATAAATGTGTAGGATGAGCACAATGCAAAATGAACCTTTTTCACTAATGAATAAGATCCCTTTGGAGTTACAACTTTGGTGGAATGACTTGGGTCAAGATGGACAAGATGAGGTCAAGAAATATTTGAATGGTCTTACGGGGTTGCTAGATATCATACCCCGGGGAGACATCATTCGAGCCTTGGTCACCTGCTGGGATCCCGCACATAATGTACTCCACTTTTCGGACTTTGAGCTCACTCCGACACTAGAATAAATTGATAATTACATCGATAAGAATGAGATCCCTCTGAGAGACAAATATCTGGTTTCTCCAAGAGCCATCACCGCACACAGATTCCTGGATTCCTTGAAAATAGCCCAAAGTGTTCACAATGAAGATTTGGTCCACGAGTTTTGCACTATGAATTTCATATACCATAGATATGGTCACGTTGGAGGATTTAACAACCCAACGGACAAACTCTGCAGTAAAGAAAACCGGTCTAAATGGGAGGAACATAGGCATTTTGCTTTTATGGTGGCCTTTTTGGGTTTGATAATATTTCCAAGGAAAGACGGGAACATCGATATCAGAATTGCCGGGATTGTCAGTACTCTCCTCACACAGGATAATAGTACTTTGGCACCTATGATAGTGGTTGATATCTTTCGTGCCCTCATAGCTTGTAAAGCTGGAGGAGATTTCTTAGAGGGATGCAACTTTCTATTATAGATATGGATGATCGAGCACTTATGCCATCGCCCTCAATTTTTGAGTTATGATGATCAGAAAAAACTTGCATAGAAGAATTCTACACGAGGATAAAAGGGGTCAAGTTGCCGGAGGGGCCTAAAGGTTGGATCACGTACTTTCGATCTCTTACTGCTAGTCAGATAGAATGGGCATTCGGGTGGCTACCCGTCGATGAAATCATATACATGCCGGCAGAAGGATCGCACTTTCTTTTAATGGGGCTCAAAAGTATTCAACCTTACGCGCCATATCGAGTACTACGGCAACTCGGAAAATATTAAATAGTGCCAAAAGATGGAGATCTCAGCATTCAAGTGATAGAGATTAGTCCCTATGGGAAGTTTCTTGAGGCAAACGTCTGACAAATATGGAATGAGTGTCAATGTTTGAAAGTGGACATTTGTGTAAAGGATCGGGCCAGAGGTGAAGTGTCACCTGGTTATTCTGCATGGTACAGAAGAGATTATGAGCATGAACGACCAATGAAGAGACCTTACATCCAAGAATTTTCCGAGTTGTTAAAAGAGCGATAGGATTGGTTGGCTAAAGAGAACGAATACCGAGCCAAAATCAGTATGTTAGAAAAGCAAGTTCAAGATCTCAAGTTCGAAAGCAACTTACAAACAGCAGCCGATGAGGGGGGAAAGAAACAACTGATTAAGGAGAATGAAACATTGAAAGCTCAGATTTCAAAAATAAGAGCAGCAACCAAAATCCATGTTCGACATGCCCGGGATGAAAAACAAATTGATAATTTGAGGCGAAAGGTGAATGACTACAGTTTTGATCTAGATAAAGCTGAGAAGGAATGAATTGGTGGTTCGGAAACAATTGGTCAAAAATGCCGAGGAAAGGGCTCGTATGATCCAACAATTGAAAGAAGAACATAATATTGAAGTTTCTCGGTTGAGGAAAAAGATTGTCACTGCCGAGGTCAAAAGTAGCAAACAAGTAAAAGAGTTTGACATGGAAAGAGAACACTGCTATATGGCCATGGCCCGGTTAGAAACGAAATTGTAGCAGCTTCAAGAGAAAAGCCAACAGACTCTGGATGATGTGCCGAACAAATAGGGAGGTTACTCCAAGTGAAAGGAATGATTAGAGAGAGAATTGTCATCATTGCTCATTATATCACTCGGAAATGCCAGATATGCGAAGATATGACCCAATCCACATTTGCCGCCTCAGCAATGATATTTGCAAAGCAAGTAATGAGAGATTTAGATAAACTCCAAAGGGGACTTGCATATAGGCCCGCGGTAAGACTGAACGTTGTCTCGCGGGCACTAGGATCATTAATGTATTCTTTGGACATGCATTTTGAGTTTGTATTTTTATTTCTGCATTTTTAGAAGGTTGTAGTACAATTATCATTAGAGTATTATCTTTGTAATCAATGATTGGTTATTAATGAAGTTGAAAATTTCCAAATTTGTCTTCATTACTCTCTTTCTTTAAATACTTGTGCGATAGGCAAAAATGTAGGACCGATTTAAACATGAAAAAAGGGAAAATAAGAAAAGAAATGAAAAGTGGAAAAAGAGAATGTAAGTGGTAATAAAATATAAATAAAAGAAAAAATCAAAAACAAAAGAATTGGAAAGTCAAGAAGAATAACAAAACCGGGATGATGCATATTACCAGGCAAAAATTGTGTTCTTAATCTGTAATTTTGACTCATTATGGCCTAACCACTAACAAGTTTTGTCGTTGTTGAGTAACAGATAGGTGGTTAGTAATTGGAATTCTAGCAACTCACCATTACAACACTCGTTCCAAGAATATGACAAAGGCAATTACTCAGGAAATTGAAGCAACAGTTATGGACCCAGTATATAAAGATGAGGTAGTGGATGTGAACAGTATGAAAGAGGAGATGTATAAGCTCAAACAACAAATGGCCGAGATGTACCAGGCTTGGGCGAAGGGACAACCTTTACCCACATACCCGAAAAATCCCACATACATCCCTCTACCAGTCCAAGCATAGGACCCACCCACTGTGAACTCATCCTCCACTTATCCCACATACCCACCTTATTATGCAACCACATCACAAGCACCACCTCCAATCCCTAAACAAATTCTGCCACCACCGCAACATGTTGCTCCTGTATATGTGGCCCCATCACCAGCCACCCTGCACAAATCATCTAGTAAACCATTATTCCACGTCTAAGACAACCATTATTACCCCCCGGAACCTACTTTCTGACAGCATGATTCCTATACCCCTCATAATTATATGGATGAAGAGGAGAAACCACCTAAAAATCTTGAGCAGGAAGAGATGGCTAGAAAGATGAAAAGCCTCGAGCAATCATTCCGAAACATGCAGGGATTGGGTGGTCAAGTAAGCGTAACTTACAAGGATTTATGTTTATTCCCTGAAGTGCAACTGCTAGTAGGATTTAAGCTGCCAAAATTCGATCTATATGATGCTCACGGCGACCCGGTAGTGCATTTAAGAGGGTTCTGCTGTAAGATGCACGGAGCTGGCGGGAAAGATGAGTTAGTCATGGCTTACTTTAGCCAAAGTCTTACTGTTTCAGCTCTCGAATGGTATACCAGGCAAGACCATACCATGTGGTTTATTTAGGATGATCTAGCCCAGGTATTTGCAAACCATTTTTAGTACAATTTGGAAATTATCACAGATAGGTTGACACTGACAAAGATGGAGAAAAAGACGGGAGAAAGTTTTCGAGAATATGGCTTTAGGTGGAGGGATCAAGCTGCTCGGGTAGTCCCACCGATGAAGGAGGGAGAGATGGTAGACTGTTTTCTGCAAGCTTTGGAAACAACGTACTATGGGCATTTGGTATCTGCAATTGGAAAAACAATCAACGAGGTAGTTAAAATGGGAAGCTTGGTTGAGGAAGGATTAAAGTCAGACAAAATCATGAGCTATTCAGCCATCAAAGCTACGAACCAGACAATCAAAATAGGCACAGGTGGAGCTCTCGGGAAAAAGAAGAAGGAAGAGGTGGCAGTCGTAGAAGGGAGGTCTTGGTCCAGGAGTCCCAATCCATACTACCATCAGCCTCGCCCACATCAACCCTACCCACCAATACTATATGGCCCACCACAACACTATTACCCTCAACCTACCCACCACCTTCTAATCCATGGTGAACTCCAGCACCTCAAAATATTTACCACACCCAGAACACATACCCACAGCCAAAAACATATAAAAATCCCAATGGAACAAGTTTCCGCCCTAACCTTGGAGTAAAGAATGATAGGACATAAAGGAAGAAAACCTTTACTCCCTTGGGTGAGTCATACACCAGTCTTTTCCATAGACTAAGATAACTCGGGATGTTAAACCCCACAGATCCCAAAAGCCTTAATCCACCACCGAGAAACTTTGACCAATCTGTTAATTGTGAATATTGTTCAGGAGCCCTAGGGCATGACACTGAAAAATGTTGGCACCTAAAGACTGCAATATAGGAGCTCATCGACTCTAGATGAATTGAAGTTCAGTCTTCTGAGGCTCCTAATATAACACAGAACCCTCTGCACGTGCACCACGAGACCCATATGATAGAAGTGGTACAAGGGGGAGATAGTAGGAACCCCTCTCAGGCTGTAATGATGATCAAGGCGAGCGGAAGCAAGACAGAGGAGAAATCCATAAGCGAGAAAATACCAGTCCAGCCATCTGCGAACAAGCCAGCAGTGGTAGATGGACCAGAGCCAGTAAAGGTGACAGTGCCCGGAGTGAGTGTAAAGCCCGTATTGATTGTAAAAAGGGCTCAGCTAGAGCTAGTTATTACTAAGCCAGTTACTAAAATGCCTATAGTGAACACCAAAACTATGCCTTGGAATTACAGCAAGGTGACCGTCATGTGTAAAGGAAAGGAAATCAAGGAGGAGATTTGTGAAACCCACGGTTTGACTAGGTCAGCGAGATGTTTTGCTCCCGATGAATTGAGGAAGGCAAAAGTTACAAGAGATAATCTGGCCAATGTAAAAAAAGCTGTCACTGAAGAAGAGGCCGAAGAATTTTTGAAGAAAATGAAAGCTTAGGATTATTCTATAGTTGAGCAGCTGAGGAAAACACCAGCACAGATATCTTTGTTGTTCTTGTTGATTCATTCCGATGAACACCGTAATGCATTAATGAAGATCCTAAACAAGGCCCATATACCAGAAAAATTACAGTGAGTCACTTAGAAAAGATCACAAATAAAATCTTCGAGGTAAACAGAATAACATTTTCAGATGATAAACTGTCGGCGGAAGGGACAGAGCACAACATGGTATTATATCTTACGGTGAAATATGAAGAATCAGCCCGCGTGTTAGTTGATAATGGGTCAAGTGCCAACATATTCCCTTTATCTACGTTGGGAAAGCTTAAGATTGATCATGAAAGAATCCATAGAAATAGTATATGCGTAAGAGGATTTGACAGAGGCGGGAAGAACACTGTTGGAGACATCATATTGGAACTTACTATCAAACCAGTAGAGTTTACCATGAAATTTCAAGTTTTGGATGTTGCCGTGTCCTATAATCTCCTACTAGGACGGCCATGGATTCATGCGTCAAAGGCTGTACCTTCCTCACTCCATCAAATGGTGAAATTCGAATGGGATCATCAAGAAATAGTGGTTCACGGTGAAGATAATTCCTGCAATATCATCACGCCATTTGAAGAAGTTGAGGGCGATAAATGTCCCTGATATACCAAGTGGTGGACACTATATCTGTGGATAAAATTTCTGAAGGCGAAAACATTTCGATGCCCAAGATAGCTTCCGCGTCGGTCATGGTTGCTACGGAGATGTTGAAAAATGGGTTTCTCCCTGGGAAAGGTTTAGGAACTACAATGCAAGGAATAACACGGCCAGTATCTCTTCCGGGAATCATTGACACTTTCGGGTTGGGTTTCAAGCCAACCATTGTCGACATAAAAAGAGCCCTAAAATTGAAAAAGAAAGGATGGACCCTCCCTAAGCCTATCCCTAAACTCTCCCATTCATTCGTCAAGCCTGGCACAAAAAGGCATCTGGCAACGGTCATGCCCAGCCAAGCAGAAATAAGGCCAGATAAGGAGCTGTTAGAAAGATTTGAGAGGTTGTTCGAAGATGTGAACATGGTAGAGGTAGCTAAGGGCACAAGTAAAATGGACGTCCAGTTTGTTGGATCCCGGATCAAGCTGAATAACTGGGAATCTACTCCTCTTCCAACCAGAAGGGAGTTGTAGTAGTTAGCTTTGATGTTTTATTTTTAATCTGTTTTATTTCAAGGCTGTAATACAGATTCTATGTTCCGTCCAATCGGACGTGTCAAACCTTGTTATCTTTTGAAATTTTAATGAAATGCAATTTCTTTCTTCCTCCATTCCTGATAGCCTTATTTTATTTTTCTTTTCTTTTCTTGTATAGTCCATTTTACACTGACTTCAATGATATGTCATGCATAAGGAATTCTCGGCCCAGTCTTGATAATCAAATAGTAATACAAGAAATTGAATACGATAATGAAGTGGAGTATGATGACGAGGAAGTTTTGGAAGAAATTAGTAAAGATCTGAACCACTATAAGGAGAAACCCAAACCAAACTTGAATGAGACGGAGTCTATTAATTTGGGGGATGAGGAAAACATTCGGGAAACAAAGATTAGTGTTCATTTGGAATCCTCACTCAGAGAGGACTTGATAAAGTTACTACATGAATACAAAGACATATTTGCATGGTCATATGACGACATGCCAAGGCTAAGTATTGATTTGTTGGTACATAAGTTTCCCACTTAATTGGAATGCCCGCCCTTCAAGCAAAAGTTAAGAAAGTTCAAGATAGATATCAGCGTGAAAATAAAAGAGGAAGTCAACAAACAATTTAAGGCGAAGGTCATACGGGTCACCAAATATCCCACCCGGTTAGCTAATATTGTACCTGTTCCGAAGAAAGAGGAAAAAACCAGAGTGTGTGTTGATTATCGAGACCTCAACAAAGCAAGTACGAAGGATAATTTTCCATTGCCAAACATCCACATACTAATTGACAATTGTGCCAAACATGAGATTGGGTCTTTTGTGGATTGTTATGCGGGTTATCATCAGATCCTGATGGACGAAGAAGATGAAGAAAAGACAACTTTTATCACACCTTGGGGAATATATTGTTATAGAGTAATGCCGTTCAGATTGAAAAATGTTTGAGCCACATATATGAGAGAAATGACTACCACGTTTCATGACATGATACATCGATAGATTGAAGTTTATGTGGATGATGTCATTATCAAATCCAGGAAGCAATACGACCATGTTAAAGACCTGAGGAAGTTGTTTCTGAGGCTTCAGAGATACAATCTCAAGCTCAATCTAACAAAATGTGCTTTTGGAGTACCATCAGGGAAATTATTGGGGTTTGTGGTAAGTCGGCGTGGTATTGAATTAGACCCATCTAAGATCAAAGTTATTTAGGAGTTGCCTCCGTAAAAGAGCAAGAAAGAAGTGATGAGTTTGCTGGGCAGATTTAATTACATTAGCAGATTTATTGCCCAACTAACATCAACTTGTGAGCCTATTTTCAAATTATTGAAGAAAGATGCTGTAGTAAAATGGACTGATAAATGTCAAGCTGCATTTGATAAAATCAAGGAATATCTGACCAATCCGCCTGTATTGGTTCCTCCAGAACCCGGAAGGCCTTTGATCCTTTATTTGACCATATTGGATAATTCCTTCGGCTGTGTGCTGGGGAAGCATGATGAAACCGGAAAGAAGGAGCAACCAATTTACTATCCCCGTAAGAAATTTACTTCTTAGTGAGGTAAAATATACTCAGTTTGAAAGAACGTGTTCTGCCTTGACCTGGGTTGCACAGAAGTTGAAACACTACTAGTCGGCTTATACCACTTATCTCACATCTCGTTTGGACCCGTTGAAGTACATATTTCAGAAGCCTATGCCCACAAGGAGGCTCGCCAAATGGCAAATTCTACTCATAGAGTTTGATATTATTTATGTAACCCGCACTGCGATGAAAGCACAAGCAGTTGCTGATCACTTAGTAGGGACGATGAGTATAAGCCACTGAAAACATATTTCCCCGATGAAGAAGAAATGAATATTGAAAAATTGGAAAAAGATGAAAAGTCGGGTTGGAAGTTATATTTTGATGGGCTGTCAACAACAAAGGCGTTGGGATTAGAGCTGTACTCATTTCAGAAACGGGTCAGGATTACCCTGTTATCGCTCAACTCCGCTTTTTCTGTACTAACAATATGGCCGAATATGAAGCGTGTATATTGGGATTAAGAATGGCAATAGACATGGGTGTTCAAGAGATTTTGGTCATGGGTTACTCGGTTCTCTTAATACATCAATTCAAGGAGAATGGGAGACACAGGATTTGAAACTCATACCATACCGACAATGCCTGCATGAACTATGTCTGCGGTTTCAATTCATAGAATTTAAACACATCCCGAGAATGCACAATGAAGTTGCTGATGCTCTAGCTACTCTTTCATCTATGTTACACCATCCGGATAAGGCTTATGTAGATCCATTACAAATCTAGGTTCATGATCAAAATGCTTATTGTCATACAGTATAAGAGGAACTTGATGGCGAACCATGGTTCCACGATATCAAAGAGTATCTCAGAATGGAGGTATATCCGGCACAAGCTACAGGAGATCAGAAAAGAGCCATAAGATGATTGGCGAATGGATTCTTCTTTAGTAGAGGGGTTTTGTACAAAAGGACCCCGGATTTGGGTTTGTTAAGATGTATAGATGCAAAACAGGCTACTACCATCATGATTGAGGTACACGAAGGAGCCTGTGGACCCCACATGAGCGGATACGTGTTAGCAAAGAAAATACTCAGGGCTGGATATTAGTGGCTTACTATGGAACGAGATTGTATCAGATATGTACGGAAATGTCATCAGTGCCAGATACATGGGGATTTGATTCATTCTCCGCCATATGAATTGCATACGATGTCGGCACCATGGCCTTTCGTTGCTTGGGGCATGGATGTCATTGGTCTAATAGAGCCAGCAGCATCTAATGGGCACAGGTTTATTCTTGTTTCCATTGATTATTTTACCAAATGGGTGGAAGCAAAGACATTCAAAGCTGTAACAAAGAAGGCAGCGGTCATTTGTCATTTCGGAATTCGAAAGGTGATTATTACAGATAATGGAGCCAACATTAACAGTCGTCTGATGGCGGAAACATGTCAAAAGTTTAAAATTATGCATCGCAACTCTACACCCTATCGGCCCAAGGCGAATGGAGCAGTTGAAGCCGCAAATAAGAATATCAAGAAAATCCTTCGGAAAATGGTGGAAGGATCGAGGCAATGGCATGAGAAATGACCATTTACTTTGTTGGGTTATCGTACTACTGTGCGCACTTCGATTGCTGCAACCCCTTATTCATTGGTGTATGGCACGGAGGCAGTGATACCTGCGAAAGTTGAAATACCCTCCTTTTGAATCATTGCAGAGGTTGAGGTTGATGATGATGAATGGGTAAAAGCCCGGTTAGAACAATTGAGTTTAATTGACGAGAAAAGATTGGCGGCAGTATGTCATGGACAGTTGTATCAACAAAGAATGGCCAGAGCATATAATAAGAAAGTACGTCCACGAAAATTTGAGGTCGGACAATTGGTGTTGAGGCGTATCTTACCGCATTGGGCGGAATCAAAAGGGAAGTTCTCCCCTAATTGGCAAGGTCCATTTGTTGTATCTCGGGTGTTGTCCAACGGAACACTATATTTGACAGACATAGAAGGAAAATGAGTAGAAATGGCCATCAATTCTGATGCAGTCAAAAGATATTATGTATGATCTCTTTCATGTATCTAATCGTATTTGTCATATTTTTGAAATTGAAATGATGAAGGCATTCTACTTCGCTATCTAAACACTTTATCCATTGCTATCCCTTTGAGCCTTATTACATTATTCTTTCATACACCTCTTCCGGAATCAACAAAGAAGACAAAATGGGATGACGAAATGTCAAAGAAAAGAAGAAAAGTAAAAGATGAAAAAGAGAAAATGAAAAAAAAAGAGAAGAGAAAAAAAAGATGTGAAAATTGGCAAAAGAAAAAAAAGAGGAAAAAGAAAAATGCAAGAATTGGGAGAAATAAACATCGCAACAATGTAGAGATCTTATGATCCGAGCTACGTTTTGACTTGATCCCGGAAGGGTACGTAGGCAGCCTCAGTGAGGTTCAGTCATAGTAGAAATAAAGTCTAAGGTTCCCCCAAAAATTGAAACTGGGCAGAAGTTATAATCATTATGAAGGATATGATTCTTAAAGTTGTAATTTTGAAACCCAAGATTGAGAATCTGAGCCTTTATATCTTCCTTTCTATAACCCATCCAAAAAGCCACATTACGGTCCAAAGAAAGACCTTCCGATTAGTTTCAAGGAAATGGCAGTACAAGTAGGTGAAGAAAGGCATGTTATGGACAACACTCGGGTACTTGAAGATGAAGGAAATGATAAAAAATAAAAATGAGAGAGTCTTATTGGTGAAAACCCTTAAGGGCACCATAAGGTAAAGGTGAGATGAGAGATATAAAATGAGAGAGTCTTATTGGTGAAAACCCTCACGGGCACCATAATGCGAATGTGAGTTGAGAGAAAATAAAAAATGAGAGAGTCTTATTGGTGAAAACCCTCACGAGCACTATAAGGCGAAAGTGAGGAAATGATTTTATGGGAGGAAAGCGGCAAAGCAAGTAAAGTTTGGGTTTGTTGAAATAAGAGAAATAAAGTTGGCAAGTGATTTGGTTGGACAGACTGGGTCAGTTAGCCGAATGCATGGCATGATCAAAGGAATTAGCCTTCCTACTTAGATAAGTCTCGTCCTTTTACTTTGAAAATATTCCTACCCTAAAATCTTCGGGGTCATTGCATTTCATTTTCTTTTCTTGAAATCTGTCTACAAGACATTGCTAGTTGTAAGCTGATTACCAGCTTCTCAGTTATATGGCACAATGAGAGTGGGATCCTTCAAAGGACAGGAAAAATAAAACGACATATGGCGGTCATCTAGCAGAAGGAAAGTAACAGGAAAATGGTGAATGAATTGTCTTGCCTAGCTACCACGAGTAGGCGCCATCACGGTCCCGAAGGTGGGGGAAATCCGGGTCGTGACAAAGCTGAAGCAAATTCAAGAGTGGAAGCAAGGCCAACAAAGAATGCCAGTTGCTAACCACCATTTTTATACTAACAAGTTGTTCACTGATTAGAACAGGGACAAAAGATTCAAATTCTTACTAATCACTTTAAAGTGAATGTGAACAATGTGGACACACAAGGGAGTGCAAGTTCGACAAAATCAGGCACCCACCTGGAAAATAAGGGAAGATGATCTAAAGGAAGCAATAATGGAGGATGGAATCTATGATGAAAATTGATAATCAGGCACCCACCTGGATAATAAGGGAAATTTTACCTTTCATTTCAAAATTGAAATATTACACCCAGTTATCAAACTAGGGCAGAATTCTTTTTCGTTGTTCAAGTTTTTGTAATCAGATGCACACCTGGATAACAAGAAAATATTTTTCAAGTTTTTCGCAATCAAGCGCCCACTGGATAACAAGGGAATATTTTCTTTGTTTTTGCAATCAGGCGCCAACCTGGATAACAAGGGAATCTTTTTCAAGTTTTTTGTAATCGGGCGCCCACCTGGATAACAAGGAATATTTTTCTTAGTTTTGCAATCAGGTGCCCACCTGGATAACAATAGAAAACTTTTTCAAATTTTTTGGGATCAAGCGCCCACCTGGATAACAAGGGAATATTTTTCAAGTTTTTTGCAATCAGGCGCCCACCTGAACAAAAAGAAAATATTTTTCAAGTTTTTTGTATTCAGATGCCCACCTAGATAATAAGGGAATATTTTTCAAGTTTTAGCAATTAGGCGCCCACCTGGATAACAATGGAATATTTTTCAAGTTTTTTTTTTTGTAATCAGGCGCCCACATGGATAAAAAGGGATTATTTTTCAAGTTTTTTGTAATTAGGCGCCCACCTGGATACCAAGGGAATATTTTTCAATTTTTTTGTAAGCAGACGCCCACCTGGATAACAAAGGAATATTTTTCGAGTTTTTTCTAACCAGGGGAACAAGGGAATACTTTTCAAGTTTTGCAAACAGGTGCCCACCTGAAGAACAAGGAAATACTTTTTCAAGTTCTTATAATCAGACGCCCACCTCGATTACAAGGGAATAGTTTTTCAAAAAATGAAATTCTTCTTTTTTAAAAGATAACATTTAATTGTATGCTAGATTTAAGCCCCATACTGGGGCAGAAAGATTTTTCTTTATTTTTATAGTAAGCAGGCGCCCACCTGAAGAACAAGGGAATGCTTTTTAAGTTTTGCAATCAGGAGCCCACTGATATAAAATCATCAAACATGCATTTACAACATGACGGGGTGATAATTCTCGTGACGACGGGCCGGGTCGTTACATTGAAACACAAGAACCAATTGAAAGATATAGCTAGGAGTTTGTAGAACATAGAGCATAGTTTAGCTTAGTTTCTTTTATGTTTACCATGGTGTAATAAGGAGATCAGCAGGCAGCGATAACAAGCAACAATACTAGAGTCACAGTTCTCTAGTAGTTTCAACTACCGGACATTCTAGAACTACACTGACCTGATTCCTATTTAGCCCAAGATATGTAGGCAATCCTTGAAGCAGGATGCAGTCAAAATTTCCATAAAAATGCTTCACATGGAATATGCGAGTGGGCAAAAATCCCTTATTACTGCTCACTTATCTTTTCACTAAAACTCTTGTTTGTTTGTATTTGTTGAAAATAAAGTAAAGAAAATTAAAACAAAATATATTTTTTGTATTAATTAATAAAATACCAAAATATATAGGATAATTACTCTTAATTCCAGGAAAATTAGAAAATCAAAAGAAAAATATATAATACAAAGAATAAATAATACAAAGTATTTGGGCCAAAGTACAAAATCACCAGCCCAATTAACAAATGAAATGGCAATCTAGAAAAAAACACCAATACTAAGATCGGCTAGAACAAGGTGATCACAAAAAGGAATTACTGAATAACTTAGAAAACACAGACCAGGCCCAAAGGAATTAACACCGGCCTGCCTATACACAGCCCAAACGACGTCGTTTAAAGATGCCAAATCTGGACTGTTGAAAAGCTGAATCAAACGGACCAAAATAATTGATTGTATAATAATTGAAACGACACCGTCAAGTTGAAATGATCAGAACCATCCAATTAAATGATCTAACGGATGAAAGGAAAGCATCACTTAAATCAAGCGACGTCGTTTGTGGGAAACAATCTCAACCGTCCATCTAAATGATCTAACAGATAAGAAGGAAGGCCTCATTTAAATCATACGACGTCGTTTAATGACCAGTGAATCCTAGCCACTTGTTTAATCTAATCCAACGGCTGGGAACCATCGTTACATATCTGCTATATCTATACACCCTCCGTTACATTCGTTCATTTCACACCATTACCCCAAACCCTAGCCGCCACACTTTCCCTTCCCCCTCTCCACCCGAGTCACTGGAACCCTACCGGTGGCTCGTCTCTAGTCATCTTCTCCGGCCTGTTTCCACATCCCTGAATCCCCCCTTCCTCCTCTTCCACCACATTATACTAGTTCCGTCCAAAACCCTCTCCTTCTTCTCGAATCTTAAAACAAAACAAGTCGCCGGAACCCTAGACGGCGACCACCAATCTATGAACTAGCCTCCACCAGTAACACCATGGAACCACCTTGAGCCCCTCTTTCACCTTATCCAACCACCTTAACTCGAATCTAAGCCTAGCCCGTCGCGAATATGAAAAAAGATCCCGCCGGAACCCTACTCTGGCGGATACCCCTAAACCAAAACCACCCCAAATCAAACCACTAGTATTTAAAACACCAGTCTTTCATAACAAATGAGACTTCAAGAGTCTGTCTAGAAGTACAACAGTGAAGAAAGGCCCAAGGCCTCTGGAGAACAAGAAAATTAAGAAACCAGAAAGAAAAAACGAAGAAAAAGAAGGAAAAAGAAGAAATAAAGAAAAGAAAACCAACAGAAAGCTAAGTAGCCCTAAACCCTGTTTTTATCTACTGTGCTTCGTGATATTCTTTTATCTTCATTATTTGCTAGCCTGAAACTAATGCATGCTCAAAAGTTTTCTGTGTGTACTTGAAATCGACTATATGCTTTCCTTTTTTGATTGAAGTCACTTGTTGAATCACATTCTCTATAGTCGTTTAATGATCTTGCTTGATAGATCTTTTTCGATTGAATGTTTTGATTAATTGGATTCAACCATTATCAAATTATTCCTCTGAGTCCTGATTAATCGAGTGTTTAGTCGTATTAGGGTTATATTTGCAAGTTTGTTTAATACTGGCTATTATTGCAATACAATTAAATTCTTGACTCTTCTGAATTTCTAAGTAACTAGTCGTATTAGGGCTATGTTTGTAAACTACTTAATATGGCTATCATTGCAATACAGTTTTGACTTTTGACTTGTATGGGTTCCTGATTAATTAAAAGGCTATTTGTGGCTATGTTTGTAAATTGGCTATAATATAAAGTCTAAGTATTAGGGTTATTTGTTAAATACTGTTCGAAATTTTTACTGCTCAAGGTCTAAATTAACTTAAAGGCTGGTCGAGTAAATAAGCACAAAACACAGGAGTAAAACTTGAATGGGTAAATGTATGTGAGAGTAATTTTCAAAGACTAAGGGTATAAAAGACAAATAGGCTTGGTTTTGATGTAATTAGTTAAGCAATAAAGCACATTCTAGGTATAACTAAATGGTAAATAGGTAGAAAATATTTAGCTTTCGTAAGTACCTCCCTTGACTATATTTTGCTCTTGTGTACCAACTAATTTAGAGGTACAATGGCTAATAAAACTATTATAGAATCAACGGAGAAGGGCCTAAAATGCCCCTCAACTATCAGATTTGGTCTAAAAATGCCCCTCATCCACCTATCGGGCTAAATATGCCCTCTGTTAATGTTTTTGGCTCACAAATGCCCTTTGAGTTAACGGAATGACACGTGTCATCCTCTTATTGGCGCATTCTAAATATTTCATAATTAATTAAAAAGATACATTATTCATACCTGAAAAATAAATAAAATTTTTCTAAAATACTTACAAAAGTTTTTTACTAAAATAAGATTTTTTTTTCCAGTTTTTAACTTTTGTAAGTATTTTAGAAAATTTTTATTTATTTTTCAAGTATGAATAATGTGTCTTTTTAATTAATTATGAAATATTTAGAATGCACCAATAAGAGGATGACACGTGTCCTTCCGTTAACTCAAAGGGCATTTGTGAGCCAAAAACATTAACAGAAGGGCATATTTGGCCCAATAGGTGGATGGGGGCATTTTTAGACCAAACTTGATAGTTGAGGGGCATTTTAGGCCCTTTTCCGTACAATAAATACGGAGCGAAATCTGAATATCTAATTCAAATTTTCCTCCCATTTTACTCTATAAATAGGCCCCTTTAGGCAAAAAAAAAAGGGTTCAGAAGATTTGAAATCTAAAAATACACTAAAAACATTGTTACTGCTACATTGCTTCTTGTTCGAGTGATATTTGGTCTTCTACTTGTTTGATTGAATTCACTAGGTCTTCTACTTGTTTGGTTGAATTCGCTGGATTTTCTACTCTGAAATTGCACATATTGTCGTGTTAATTTGCATTCATTGTTGTTGATACTTGGATTGCCTAAATACTTCAAGTCAAGTATTGTCTAAATACTTCCGTATTTTATCTCAATTTGATCAGGTACACTACTATCTCTCAGGGATGTAACTGAAGTGCTTTGAAGGAATGAAATGCATGTTAATTTCCATTTGTACTTGTATTTCTATTTTTGTCATAGTTGTAGAAACTTAGAGTTCATATAATTCATTAGGACTTCTAGTTGTAATAAGGACTGGGACTGTGCAAACTTAAATTCATATTTATAGTAGTAGTAGTGTAACGACCCGGCCCATCGTCACAAGAATTTTCACCCCGTTATGCTGTAATTATATTTTTTATGCCTTTAGACTCACTCGTATATTTACAACTATTCTGAAATCAGAAGTGTAATACAAAAGCTCCTAGATATTTCGTTAATTGAGTTCTGAATCAGTAGCTATTAATTTGAAAAATATGAATTAGTTAAAATTTGAATCGCGTTAATGGCTTAGCATCATTCAAACCTGTTTTGTTACAAAACTTGTGCCAAAACTTAGTAGTATGGTGTAAAACAGCGAATTAGGTATGAATGAAATTCAGATTACAATTCGAATGTGTTTTAGTTGAAGATTTAGGTTAATGCTTCCAGTTAAACAAAAACAACAAGGTAACTCTGCAAATAGTGTCTCAACTAAGTTAATTCGAGCAATTAAACAATAGTAGTCAAATATAAATCAATAGTATTCAAATATAAATCAGTATTAATATACCTAGTTAATTTCTAATACTGAACTTAGTAATATTTGCTTATATCTCTGTTAGTTTATTAAAATGTTTGAACCTGCTTTAGAAATTTGTGATTTGGGCCTAGTCGTGAATATAGGCCCAGATCCAATCAATATGACATTTATGCCTGTGAGAACAGATACGGAAATGTTGACTAGGCTTCAAGTAGCGTATTGCACCTTGATGCAGTTTTCTTAAGTTAGCCCAGATTCCAGGCCCAATAATGTATAGTGGCCTGGATCCAAATAAACGATAAATACAAATTGTTAGAAATTGTTAATAAACATTTCTATTAAAGGAAAAAAACAGAATTAGAAAACATAGTACACAATAGGCTTAACCTTTAAAAGTGAAATGAGATGAGCCTCGTCACGAAAACGGACAAAACGGGGCCCTCAAATAATAATTATAATCCTTAGACCCGGAAGGATCGTTTACCTAATTCCACGATCTTTCCCAAAAATAACAAGAATAGACATCGTTAGGTATTATTTTAATATACATTCACTTGAACCGGGTGCACATTTATGTTACCCAAATCCTACTCTCAACGAAGTCAAAATATATTCAAAGCCACAGGCGTACTGGTACAGTGTGGTCAAGGATGTATTTTCACGGCATTGCAAATTCTTAAAATTCAAAAAGCGGAATACTTGCACATGATTAGAATATATAAATTGAAATCAGATAAAATCAATACAACAGTTGAACGACCGTGCTAGAACCACAGAATCCGAGAGTGCCCTAAAACCTTCTCCCGATTTAACAGAATTCCATTATCTGGATTTTTGGTTCGAGACTGTAACAGAGTCAAACTTTCCTCGGTTCGGGATTAAAACGGTGACTTGGGACACCATTATATTCTCAAGTGGCGACTTTGAAAACTTTATTGTTCCCAACCAGGCTCATGAACTTTGGGTATATGCCGAAGCTCAACGCGACGTTTACAAGAACTTGTGGGAGGCAGGTACTGTGATCGAGGTCGTCATCGAGGTGGCACATTAGAAGGCTCGTGAAACCCCGTGCCAACTATGGTTATAATGTGGCTGCACCCTAGGCTAACGATGGTGCTAACGTCGATAGGGCGGCGCCAAATAAAAAAAAATTGTTATTGGTTTCTTTGTTCCGTTCACCGGTTGGTGTTTGGGTGTTTCTTGTTGTTTTTTTATTTTTCTTATTCTTGTGTTGACCGGTCGGGACCGGTGTAAGCAGGGAGGACCCATGCTCTTAACTTTGTAGATAAATGTACTCTCTTTCTGTCATTTGTCTTGTGCTTACTTTATACCTTCCCTTTCTCACTTTTAATTTTTGAATATGTTTGAAGAGATGACTCGCCTTTGATTTTGATCGAGGTCGGCGTGTCAGCTTTTGACTGATAATGGTTTTTCTCTTCGACTCAATATGAACGGGGTGGAGTTATCATTTTGTAGCCACAGCGCTTAGCTGCTCTTAGTTCTAGTCCCAGTTTGAATGTGATCGGACTACCGGCTGTGATGGTGAAAATATAGCCTTATAGTCCGAGCGGGGTCGAACTTTAATTTGGAGGCGGAGGCATGTGGCCGGTTCCTAGTTTGAGTGAAGTTGGACCCGTTTAAGTAGATGGCAAAGGCACTCAGCCTAAGTCCCAGTTCGACTGAGGTCGATCCAAATGAGTTTGATGACGAAGACACTTAGTTCGAGCGAGATCGAACTTACTTCAATGGCAAAGGCGCTTAGCCTTATTCCTAGTTTTCGAGGTCGAACTTACTTCGATAGCGAATGCACCTACCCTTATTCTTAGTTTGAGCGAGTTCGAACTTACTTCGATGGCGAAGGCACTTAGCCAATTCTTAGTTCGAGAAAGGTCGAACTTACTTCGATGGCGAAGGCACTTAGCCTATTCTCTATTTGAACGAGATCGAACTTACTTTGATAGCGAAGGCACTTAGCCTATTTTTAGTTCGATCGAGATCGAACTTACTTTGATAGCAAAGGCACTTAGCCTTAGTCCCAGTTCAACTGGGGTCGAACTAACTTTGATGGCGAAGGCACTTAGCCTTATTCTTAGTTCGGACAAGGTCGAACTTGCGAAATTCGATGTCGAAGGCACTTAGCCTTATTCTTAGTTCGAGTGAGGTCGAACTTACTTTGGTGGCGAAGGCGCTTAGCCTTAGTCCCAGTTCGACTGAGGTCGAACTTACTCTGATAGCTAAGTTGCTTAGCCTTATTCTTAGTTCGAGCGAGGTCGAACTTACTTTAATGGTAAAGGCGCTTGCCTTATTCTTAGTTCGAGCGAGGTCAAACTTACTCTAATGGTGAAGGCACTTAGCCTTAGTCCCAGTTCGACTGAGGTCAAACTTGTTAAATTTGATGTCGAAGGCATTTAGCCTTGTTCCCAGTTCGAGCAAGGTCGAACTTGCTAAATTTGATGTCAAAGGTACTTAGCCTTATTCTCAGTTCGAGCGAGGTCGAGCTTACTTTGATGGATAAGGCGCTTAGCCTTATTCTTAGTTCGAGCAAGGTCGAAATTGTTTTGTAGGCGAAGGCACTTAGCCTTAGTCCCTGTTCGACTGAGGTCGAGCTTGTTAAATTTGATATCGAAGGCACTTAGCCTTGTTCCCAGTTCGAGCGATGTCGAATTTGCTAAATTTGATGGAGAAGGCACTTAGCCTTATTCTTAGTTCGAGCGAGGTCGAACTTACTTTGGTGGCGAAGGCACATAGCCTTACTCATAGTTCGAGCGAGGTCTAACTTACTTCGATGGCGAAGGCGCTTAGCCTTATACTTAGTTCGAGCGAGGTCGAACTTGCTTCGATGGTGAAGGCACTTAGCCTTATTCTTAGTTCGAGCGAGGTCGAACTTACTCTGATGTTAAAAAGTTATCGAATACTTTTCGAACAAATCAATTGAGATATATTAGGGGTAAATCATAGTCAATCATAATTAACCACTGGACCAAGAGATAAATTTAAGAAATACGAATAATCTATGGGAGAATGATATAAACAAGGTTTTTTCCGTCATAATAGCTTGATCTGCCTCTCCTTGAAGATGTTTAGGATGTTACAGTAGTCTTGTTTATCGTCCTATTCATAGAGCGTATTCCTCCATTTTTCTATATTCAGAGTCGCGTAGAAGAAGAAAGCCCTTTGAAGATTCTATTTTTTTTATTTTTATAGCTTCAAGATTTTAAGGTTGTCACGAGTTGTCGTAGTTTGATCGAGGAGGCGTCCCCTTTAACGCGAAAGGGCCGTAACTCCCTTGTCCACCTTAGGAATAACTATCATGAGTTAAAAGTCAATTGCGACCATTCACTATAAATTGGTTAGGACGGGGCTGATCTCGTGGCTGTCGTATAGTTGGATTTCTAGCAATACACAGTTCTCTTAACTGTGTCTTTATATACCAAATTCATTAATCTTATGGAAATTGCTATACAAGTTTTATTTCTGCGTATTGAATCTTAATAAATATAACTCATTAAACCGTAAAGGAAATAAATAGCAGAAGTGCCTAATTAACAATGGCAGAATTATCTTATCTCCTTGCCGACTAAACAGAGTCGTTATTTAACAACAACAACAAAAAAAACATATATAGGCTCTATCTTCCAAATTTCCAACGGCTCTCACTTGACTAATTATTAATTAAATTGAAGATGCCCTCTTAAGCTTTATATTTGTTCCTTTTTGTTTGTCAAAGGAAAAGAATCTGCGTCTTATTCATTTCATTTTGGTCTCTATTTTGTTCTGATGTTGCTGTCTGTTGCTGTTTATAATGCGTTTCACATGGCATATAACAACAATAACAACAATTACCCAGTAAAATTTTATCAAGTGAGATCTAAAGAGGATAAAGTGTATGCAGATCTTACCCCTACACGATAGGACAAAGAGGTTGTTTCCGATAGACCCTCAGGTCAAGAAAAACAAAAATAAAATAAAAACAAGAAAAATGGAGATAACATTAGCTAAAATTAATTATAAGAAACATACTAGGTTGCGGAGTGCATTATTGCACTTATTGCATTACATGCACGTGTTAATAAATTAAAAATGAAAGAAATGTAGAGCATCTTTTAATGCAAGCAATATGAATAAGAAACAAACAACATGGAGAAACCCCAAAAGCAATACTAAGAAATTTAGTTAAATCTTCTCAGAGGTACGAGGTTCACCTCATATAAAAGAAAAAAAAAAAAAATTCAAGAGGATCATGTGTTACATGGAATTATCTCTTATTCCTCTGTCCAAATTTACGTGACAATATTTAACTTAATACAGAGTTTAGGAAAAAAAAAATTTGATACTTGTAGTCAAAAAGAAATAACTATTTATATGGTTGTAAATCCATTCATTATGGATAAAGCATATATTCTAAAGATAAAATTATTTCTAAATAAGAAAAGGTTTGACATTTTTTGGAACTGACTAAATATAAAAGAACGCCATATAAATTTTGAAGGAAGAAGCATGGGCGAAGCCACTTATAGCAAAGGGTGGTCAACTAATCACTCTTTGCTGAAATATTACAAAAAATTACACAGAGTATACAAGTAAAATTTTGATTTTAGACGTATAAAACTTATATTGAACACCCATTATTGGAATTTTTTTCCTACTTCTTTCAAGTTTGAACATCCTTAAAAATATTTCTGGCTTCAACACTAGGATGGAGTATCATTTTCGAGTTCCTACTTCCTAGGTCTATGTTCATTGTATTTCACTATATAAGAACCTCTGATGTTCCGTTCTTTTAGTTAAACAGTAATTCAGATAGGCCTCCCTATTAAGGAGATTCACGGCATGGGTAAAAAACTATACAAAAAAATAAAAATGAGAGAAAAAAGAAAAAAACTACCATTACCAAGGCTTATAGTCTAAATGGTATCAATAAGATTATTCCACGCAATAAGTGTGAATTTAATTCTTATCCTTCCCATTTTTTTTTTATCCTAAGAGTAATAGAAAAAATATTGGGAAAAAAAAAGCAGCATTAATCTCAATTACAAAAGAAAAGGTTCCAATATAAATATGAAAAAAACAAATACTCCATTTGTTTAAATTTGTGTAAACCTAGGTACTGTGGATGAGATTTAAAAAATAAATGAAAACTTTTTAAACTTACGAAATCAAACATGTTATATTATTTGTGTTACTAAAAGAAATTGTCAAATGAGAAGTTTAAATGAAATTATTTTCAAAATTTTTCGAAATGGGATATTTCAATAACTATTATGATAGGTGATTTCTAAGTGGGCATTTGAACATAAGAATTATTAAATTTTCAGATAAAAGTAAAAAACACTCAAGTAAAATTGATATTTAAAAATTAGAGTTCTGTTCGGCCATGAATATAATTTTGAGATGTTTTTAAATTTTTATGAATGATCTGAAATAAAATTTTGAAAATAATTTTTAGAGTTTATCAAAATTTATCTCCAAGGGAAAATTAAAATTTTTATCGCCAACCTCAAATTTAAAAAAAAAAGAAAAATTTTTCTATGGCCAAACGGACCCTTAAATATACCAAAGAAAGTTGAAGAACGCAAATACTTCATCTGTTTCAATTTATGTGAACCTATTTTCTTTTTAGTCCGTGCCAAAAAGAATGACCCATTTCCTTATTTGAAAACAATTTACCTTTATGCAATGATTTATAGCCACACAAAATAAAGGTGTCTCATTTTACACCACAAAATCAAAAGTTTTCTCTCTTTTCTTAAATTATCCAGTCAAATAGGTTCACGAAAACTTAAAACGGAGCGAGTATAATTGAGTCAGAGAGAGTAACGATAGGTGCGAGAAATGGATGAGAAGGGCGTGGGATTAAGATATCCACGTAATCACGAACTTTCGGCAAAGGACATTTAAAATGTCAGGTTTTTTGTACTTAAGTCGTTAACATGAAAGTCAACCAACAAAACGGTGTCTGTGGGAGGGCGGTGGAAATCGGCAACAAAACGGTGTCACTTCATCATTTTTCTCCCTATTTTTTCTTACGTTCCATCAACACGTGGGACCCCACCACAAATAAGAAGCTAATTTTCTCTTCGCTTTCTCCCCAAAATATCTAACTCCCTTAACCAACAATAACAACATATACACCATAATCTTGCATAATAAGGTTCAGAAAAGAATAATATGTATACCCATTTTTTTGTGTTGAGTGAAAATAAATAAATTATTTATAATAGATTCTCGACTCAAAAATATACATAAAAATAACAATAATAAGAAAAAAACTACAGTATAAAAATCATAAAAAAAGGAAGTAACAACATCAAAATAATAAAATGGACGAAAGGAAAGAAACAATGGGTGAAGTTGAAACCTAAGAATAGGAAAGTATGAAATTAAAATACGTACTAATATATATTATTGGTACGGAAATGAGGAATGCACGACTACTAGCCTCATATCATAATTTTTGACATCTACGCCCTTATATCAAGTGTGACTCATGCGTACTCACTTTTTCCTAATATTTTTTCGGTCTATCTTTACCTCTCCTAAGATCCACCATAGCCAACCTATCACACTTCTTAATTGGGGTATCTGAGCCTCTTTTCTTCACATGTTCGAACCATCTTAATCTCAGCTCCCACCTCATGTCCAGCATAGAGGCCACTCTCACATTATCTGAGATATCTTTTTTCCTAATCTTATCTCTCCTAATATGTTCACACGTACATCTCATTATCCTTATTTCGCTATTTTCATCTTCTCAACATATGAATTTTTGACTGGCCATCCATACTACATAATTGATCTAACATAAGCAGTAGGCTTCACTTCCGCGATTGAAAGGGTACTGTAATTTGTCGTTTCCTCTAGGGAAAAAAGTATTTCACGAAAAATATGTATTTTGATAAATATTTGGTTGGTGTATGGATATATATAATATTATTAGCAAATCAAAGAGTTTAATTGTAGGAAGTTAAATATTAAGATAGTCGTATGAAAAATGACTTCGGTCCAATTAAACGGAAAGTCATTTTTTACCTTTTGATGAAAAATGTTTCCAGATGACTACCATTATACCAAGGTAAACAAATATAGTATGGTAATATTTTCTTTTCAATTATCGTTTCTCCAAGTGCGCCATTTGCAACAACAACAACAACAACAACAACAACCCAGTATATTTCCACAAGGTGGGGTCTGAGTAGGGTAATATGTAGACATGCGTTACCTCTACCCGAGAGGGCAGAGAGGCTGTTTCCAATCGACCCTCGGCGCAGGGAAAAGAAAGGCAAACAAAAACAAAAATAAAAACAAAAACAAAAACCACATTAGTACACTAGCATACATCGCATAGAAATTATCTAAACATAAGAAACATAAATACCATAAATAAGCAGGCATGCAATGATATTAAAACAGTAAATATCAGAAATGAGTACCACAAGAGAACACAAACTAATCATCTATGGGCGGCCCTACCACGCCTCACCCACCCCGGGAAAAGAGTACGAAAAATCTAAAAATCCCTATCCTACAACCTTGATACTAGACCTCCGGACTTTCCTATCAAATGCGCCATTTGCCTGATGTAAAATTAATGGTGAATTGCTCCGAAAATCTGTTTTGTATATTATGTTCAAAGACTTTGGGAGATAATAGTGTTTTGTCCGTTAATTTAGACTATAGCTAGACTTGAACATGAAGTATATATACAACCGACTCTAAAAAATAAAGAGAAAGAAAAGTCGAGAACAAATTAAAGTAGAAAGCAAAGGATTAGAGTAGAAGCCAATGGATTTGCAGATATTAATCTCGTAGTGACAAAATAGAGAAGTCGTTTTCTTTGGCCCTCCGATCCATTAATGATGAGAACTCACCAACCAAAGTCTATCTACTTAGATTAGGTGTCCAAAGCATGCATGAAAACTGTCAGTGCAAATGAGACTAGTGGCGAAGTCAGAAATTTTTTTAAGGGTGTTCAAATTTAAAATAAATAAAAAAAATAATACGACAAAGGATGTTCAATATATATGTACTTCTAAAATCTAATATTTTACCTATATAAATAATGTAATTTTCCGACAAAGGGTGATCAGTTGACCACCCTTGTCCAAGTGTACCTTCGCCCCTGAATGAGACCCTCTTTTGGAATACATAGCCACAAGCCCACAACAATAATCATCTATCCTTTGCGGTGCAAATTCTCTATCTCACATAACTTTTTGTAAATACGAAATATCTTATACATTAAGCTGTTCTTTTAGGTAATACAGCTAAAAAATCGGTAACACCATTGCTTTGACCAAATCATTGTATTTATGTTTAAACATTTGCTTAGTATGTATAAATAATTTATGTAGAATTTAGAAAACTGTTTTTTAAAAAATGAACTCATAAATTCAAAACTTTAGCTCGGGCTATGACACTTTAAAGGTACAGTTCTCCTATCCAATATCGACATTATTTGATCATGGAACTCTGTAGAAATAGCATCTTTCTCATTATACATTGAAAATGAAAATGTCTTCTACTTCTTCATTTTACTTTTTCATATTCCTTACCTTTGACTAAATATTGGAAATTTGGAGTTGATAACGCATATATATCTGGAAAATCACAAGGTTTTCCCTAGTAATTTTTAACTTTATCTAACATTTATTAGTACAACAATGATTACATTTTTTTAATCAATTCACTAGGAAATGCCTAGGACTAGTTTTTATTTATAAGAAGAAAAACAATACAATTGTCATGATGTTCAAAATGTAAAAGATAAACTTTGTAATCTACATGTATCCTATTATCAACAAAGAGCAGTGTGCTCAAAATTGATATCACATTGTATCTACTAAAAACTGTAAAAATAAAAATTAGCCCAAGGATGACCAATTCCGCCTTGTATTTCCACTCCATTGAAGCCCCGCTCCATTGTGTAACAATCTGATTATGCCAGTAGCCATTTTCTACGTTAAATTTAGCCTAGATTTTCTTATTTTGCAAATATAGCCTATTTCCTTGTGTAACAGAATTTTAATCCTTTTGCTGCTGCCTTTTGATCCATTTCCTTGCCATTTTGATAAACTGTGATTGGTGTCATTCTATCTCCTCCAATTGGATTTGATGATGTTGATCCTGTTTGTAAGCTATATACCCTACCAACCTCCTTTCCAAATTATTAATCTCCTTTGCCTCCTTTCTCTTTATTTCTTTTCCATGCCACCTCCAAAATATATCACTCTTGCCCCAGATGTTTGAACTTACCAAACTCCCCTTGTTTAGCCAGATACCCCCAGATTTATCTGGCTCCCTTTATCCATTGTGATCACATCCCCTTCTCTTGATTTCCCTAGATCCTCTTGTCCTTTCTCTTAAATATTCTAAGCATCATATCATTTTTTTCTTTTGTGATTTGCCAAGCACCCCTGTTGTTGCAGCAAGATCTGTGCTGCATTGTGATTTTTTCTGCATATGTGCATACCCTTGATTTCCATTAAGTAGATTGAGTGTATAACACTAACACCACCATTTGAACTTCTATCATGCAATAAAATATAGATGCATAGGCTATACCTACAAAAAAACAAAACCTTGTTAGAAAAAACCATACTAACTATGTACTCCTCCAAATGGATTTGTACATGCTGATAGGAGTGCTCTCCTTCACTTGCCTCCACCTTGCCACCTTCCTCCTCAATTCCTAGCTACTTTTACCCTTAGATATGGACATTGTAATTTGTCTTCATTCACTATTCTCTTACCCATTGAGTCTAGTTCCCCAAACAAATGACATTCTATATCTCCATAACCAAGAGTATAGTTGGCAAGATAATCAACCAACTTATTGCCTTCTCTATAAATGTGAGATACCTCATAGTTAGTATCTTCCATTAGCTTCCTGATCTCCTCTACTTCCTCAGATATACACCAAGGTGGCTTCTATTCCCCACAATAATTTTCTTCATTAACATTGAATCTGTCTGAATACACGCCCGTGTATACTGTTGTGGTCTGCAGAATTGTAGTGCTTCTACCATAGCCAGTGCCTCTGCCACATTGTTTGTAGTCTCCTGGATTTCTTTCCCCATTGCCACAACTAAATCACCTTGCTCGTCTCTTATACAGTATCCAATTGCATTTTTCCCTGGGTTCTCTCTTGATGCACCATCAGTATTGACTTTTAGCCCTTCTGCTCTAGGAAATTCCCATAATACTCTGTCTACTTTCAGCCTAGGCTTGTAATTCTCCATCATAGTTATCAAATCATGTCACCTATAGGAAACATTGCTTATGCATGGTTTTCTCACTTTCACTAAAGTTTGCATTGTTTCATAAACATGATAGATCACTCTACCTGTAGATAATGTGTCCTCATATTACACAATATTCCTCCTCTTCTAAAGCTCCCAAATGATACATGAAGGAAGTGCCTGCATGATATGTTTTATTCTATGGCACCCTCTGTAGTCCAACACTTGATAATTTCCTGATGTAGAGTTAAACCTTGCACTCTGATCCCAACCCTTGTGAGAAAATGACTCCAGACTATTCTTGTAGTTTCTGAGTTGAAGAACAGGTGCTGTAAAGTTTCTTCACTTTGTTCTAAACAACATCAATATCTTGATGTCATCAAATATCCTATTCTCCTCATAAAGTTATCTAATGGCAGCTTCCTTTTCCACAACTTCCACATGAAGAAAGATATTTTAAAAGGTAAACCATTTACCCATATCTTTCTGTATGCATTCCTAGGCTCATCTCTTCTTCTCAAATAATTCCAGGCCGGCTTGACACTAAAGTAACCTCTTGTTTCCAACATCTAGTATGGTATATCAATCACATTCTGAATTATTGGTGATTTGATCTCCATAATTAGTACAACCATATCTTCTGGTAATACCTAAAACAACCTATTCACATTCCATGATCCATCCTCCACAACATCAAATACATTATGAATTGTTTCATCAATCCCAAAGTCTTGTAGAACAATGAAGTATAGGGCCCAATCCTGTCCAGTTGTCAAACCAAAATAGAGATGATCCCATCTTTGGATGCCACCCTATCTCATGCTTAATAAGCTCCCTACTCTCTATCATTTTTTTCCAAATATATGATCCTCTTCTCCATGGCACAATGACTGAATTTAATTTCTTGCAATATTTTTTACTCATAAATGATCTCCAAAGACTAGGTTTAGTTCTGTAATTCCACCACAGTTTGGTGAAAATGCCTTCGAAACATCATGAAGAGATCTAAAACCAATCCCCCCTTCTTCTACTGGCATATATAAAGTACACCAAGAAGCCTGGTGCCTACTTGTACCCCCTATAGAACTACTCCAAAAGAACTATGAAAAAATTTTGTGCATCTTGTGATAACACACTTTGGAGGATTGACAGCTGATAGCAGGTGCATTAGCATGCTTTGCAATATATGAGATATCAAAATAGCTCTGCCACATATGGATAATAACTTCCCTTTCTATGATTACAACTTGTCCATTATCTTGGTAATTATCCCTTGATAGTAGTCAAGTTTCCTTCTGGAATAGAAGATGGGATAACCTAAATACATAATAGGGAACTCCTTCCTTTTAATCCCAGTGGTTCTTTCCACTTTTTGACCCACTTCTAAGTCAGTTAAGTGCTGAAGAAAAACCATAGATTTGGATGTATTCACTAACTGACCCGATGATGCCTCATATGCATTCAAAACTTCCATGATCAACTGAAGAGAAGTAGCACCAGATATGGAGAATATGATTATGTCATCAGCATATGCTAGGTGGGTAATCTTTGGACTCCATTTAGGCATACCATATCTACAGAAATATAGGTTTTGATGTAGTGCATTAAGTCCCCTAGATAGTGCTTTTGTAGCTAGAATAAACAAAGTAGGAGATAAAGGATCTCCTTATTTCATTGCCCTTGATGACTTAAAAAATCCATAAGCTTGTCCATTGATCAGAACTGAGTACCAGTTATTTGAGATAATTCCAAACACCATGCCAATAAACCTTTCTGAATATCCCATATTTTTTAGAACCTTAGTAAAAAATAACCAGGATAATCTGTCATAGGCTTTGGTCATATCCAGCTTTATGACCACAATTGGCCTATCCTTGGTTCTAAGTCTGATGTCAGTTATGATTTCTTGAGTGGGAAGAATATTTTCCACAACGCTCCTTCCTTTCACGAACCCTGCTTGTTCCTTAGAGAACAAACTCTCTCATGAATCACCCTTGATACTACCTTGTTCCTGAAATTACTAAGACTTATAGGCCTCATATCAAAGAATGTATTAACTTCCTTTTTCTTTGGTAATAAAACAAAGAATGGTATGTGTCACACACTTAGGCAGCTCATGTCCATTGAAGAAGGCTCGCACCGTATCATACGGATCATCCCCTATTATATCCCAGCATCTTTGGGAAAATTTACATGTAAATCCATTTGAACCCCCTACACTATCTCCATTTAGACCAAACACTACCCTTTTAACCTCCCCCTTTGTTGGCTGTGATATCATTATTGAGTTCTGCACCTCATCAAGCAATGTTGGGACATGGTTTATCATCTCAAAAGAATTAGGAGGTGCAGTTTCCTTAAACCGATCTTCATAGAACTTATCTGCTACTATTACAATCTCCTCATCTTGTTCAATCCAGTTTCCCTTATTATTCTGTATTCTATTTAGCTGTAGCCTTTTTTTCTACCTCTAACTTTAGCATCAAAGAGTTTTGTGTTCCTATATCCATCCATAAACCAATTCATTCCATATTTTTGCCTCTGGAACTTTTCTTGTAATGCTAGTACGTTGATCAATTCTGGCTACACTTTGTGGAGTCTCTCACTGTTCATAACTGTGAGGTTTTCTTCAAATTCTGTTTCATGCACCACTACAACTTCTTCTAAGTTGGCTATCTTTTGGAAGATGTCACCATATATTCTAATCCAAAGTGAAAAAGCCTTTTTCACTTTCTTTATTTTGTGGTTGAATAATGCGAAAGGGTTGGCATGAAAGTCTGCACTCTAATTCTGCTTCACATCTTCTTTAAAAGAATCATGCTCCACCTAGAAGTTGAGAAATCTGAAAGGTTTCCTTATTGGATGGGCTTCAATGTCACACTTCAATTGCATTAGACTGTAATCTGATCTTGTCTTGGACATGTGTGTTACCTCTAATCTTGGAAAAGCTTCTTGGAATTCTGTATTAGCTAAGAATCTATCAAATCTCTTGAATATGCAGTCATCTTCTGCTCTTCCATTTCACTGGGTGAAGATATTTCCTTTGAACCCAAGATCTGACAGGTTGCATGTGGTTACACAGTGTCTTAAATCATCTATCTCATTGATAGATATATGAAGACCTCCAAATTTTTCCTCTTCATCCCAAATAACATTAAAGTCTCATCCAACTAACCATGGAGCAGTCATATCGGTAGACATATCATACATAGAATCCCATAATTCTATTCTCTCAATTGAGTCACACTAAACCAGTGTTAGCATAAACTCATCACAAGATTCTATATGAAACAATCTGAGTACTGTTGAACCATATTGTACATTACAGCCACCTCAAAAACTTCATCTATAAATGCCTATATCTTGTTTGATACATTTGAGATTGCATTTGCAAAACCCATTTTCCTCCTGTACCTCTCAAATTATTTTGCTTGTTGTTTAGGTTCCATCAAACGAATGAATACATAATGTTTTTGCCTGTTCATTTTGATCAATCTTTCAAAAGCTTGTTGTGTGTTTACGGATCTAATATTCTATGTAAGTGCATCCATCACTAGTTACTAGATTTAGTCAAAGATCTCCTTGTTTGGACCCCAACAACAGAAAAAGTGTTGGTGTCTTTCTGCTATTTTTTTCTACCTTTTGCTGCAGACTTGACCTTTTCAATGTGGCTAGGTGATAAGTCTTCTTGCCTTGCAACACTTAAAAAGTTCTGAGTAGTTGATTCGTGGTCCATATCTTTGCCTGAATTGTCATTCTCATCATATGGATCCATTGCATCAGTTTCTCCCATAGTGGTCATATTAGCTGCATTTTGAAACTTTGGTATTACAGAATGCTTTCCTCCTCTCTTCAGCAATTTCAGCTGTGATAATTTGAATGGAGCAATAGCCATTTGTTCTTTATTAGGAGTAGCCTCTATCATCTGCTTAGACATATTAACCTCCTCAGTTCCTCCTAGATCTACTGCCTCAACACCTCTTTCAGCTTACTCCCATGACTAGGTTTAGCCACTTGAGAGTCATTAGCTATTTCCTGATCAATTGGCACACCCTTATCCAAATTGGTAGCATTGCCTGTTATGGCAGTGGGTTGATCATTTATACTTGGCTCTTCCTCTTCTTGTTCTTCTACAACCGGTTCCTCATCACCACAATCTGCCTCCTCTCCATTGAACTCTTTCCTGCACAGTGGGAAATTTCGTTCCATCTGGTTGAAATGTAGGAAATTTAGCCAATTCCTTATCTACCATTGTATTTTGAGAGGGAATGTCCTGATTTGATATATTAATTCCCACTAGTCCCTCACCTGTCTTTGCATTGAATGTTCTTTCTATCCATTGTGCTGTGGATTTTTTAGTATTAGGTATTTCCCTGGCTTTACCTTTAGGAGACGTATTCCCTTAATCAATAGTAGAGCCAATCCCATATGAGTTTGGATTAAAAGTTGGAACTGCATGGTTCAATGTTTCTGTATGTTTTTGCCTTTCACCTTTGTTCCTGTCACGACCCGAATTTTCCCTCGTCATCGTGATCGTGATGGCGCCTACTCATGGTAGCTAGGCAAGCCAATTCATTTAACATTATCCTGTACATATCATCATTTTTATACTCATACTTAATAACGAGAATTAATTACTCAATTTGATAAATGCGGAAGTCTTTCTAAATAGAGAAGAACGATAATAAGGTAAAA
>JASVEL010010893.1:0-77000 GCA_032618575.1 Nicotiana noctiflora
CGCACAGAAGGAAAACTGTTCGACCTCAACTGGCGAACCTGCCAGTCTAGAATGGCCACCGGCTCCTCCTCGTAAGATAGATCATTGTCTAATTGGACAGTACTGAAGTCTAACACATGTGTAGGATCGCCATGGTACCTCCGAAGCATAGATACATGAAAAACTGGATGTACGACTGATATGCTAGGTGGTAGTGCTAGTCTGTAAGTCATCTCTCCCACTCTGTCCAGAATCTCAAATGGACCAATATACCTAGGACTGAGCGATACCCGGAGCAATACCCGATCACCAACCATGAAATCCAGATCTTTGACCTTACGATCCGCATAAGTTTTCTGTCTGGACTGAGCTGAATGCAATCTGTCCTGGATAGTCTTGACCTTGTCTAAGGCCTCCAGAACTAAGTCCGTACCCAGCAACCGAGCCTCTCCCAGCTCAAACTATCCGACTAGAGACCGACATCGCCTACCATATAACGCCTTATACGGGGCCATCTGAATGCTAGCTTGGTAGCTTTTGTTGTAGGCGAACTCCGCTAATGGCAGAAATTGGTCCCACGAGCATCCAAAATCAATAACACAGGCTCGGAGCATGTCCTCTAGGATCTGAATGGTCCTTTCGGGCTGACCGTCCGTCTGAGGATGAAAAGCTATACTCAACTGGACCTGGGTGCCTAACTCCTGCTGGACCGCTCTCCAGAAACACGAGGTAAACTGCGTACCCTAATCTGAGATAATAGATACCGGCACCCCATGAAGGCGAACAATCTCCCTAATGTAAATCTCTGCTAACTTCTCCGACGAGTAAGAGACAGATACTGGAATAAAGTGTGCTGCCTTGGTCAGCCTATCAACAATGACCCAAATAGCATCAAATTTCCTCCGAGTCAAAGGAAGTCCAGTAACGAAGTCCATAGTGATCCGCTCCCATTTCCACTCGGGAATTTCAATTCTTTGGAATACACCACCAGGTCTCTGGTGCTCATATTTCACCTGCTGACAATTTAGACACCGAGCGACAAACCAACGATATCTTTCTTCATTCTGCGCCACCAATAGTGCTGCCCCAAGTCCTGGTACATCTTCGCGGCGCCCGGGTGAATAGAATACCGCGAACTATGGGCCTCCGCTAGGATCAACTCTCGAATCCCCTTCACATTGGGCACACAAATGCGCCCCCTGCAATCTCAACACTCCGTCATCATCTACAGTTACCTTTGTCCTATACTCCCATCCTTGTTGGAACCATTAGATAGCTGATCACCACCCTACTGGACCAACACTATTTCTTTTCCAGTTTTACTTTGATCTACATTTGGATTTACCCTATTCCTAACTCTATTGTCCCTAACTTCCTTCCATTGTTCCTTTGAATTCCCGGGTGAATTACCCACAACTTTGCCACTCGATAGGATCATCAAAGATTGGACATTAGCATTGGCCCGCACCTTAGCATTAGCAGCTTGATTGTTATTCTTTTTTTCCCCATATAACTCTGGGTGCAACCTCCAGAATTCAAACTGATCATGACCTTGCAACTTACACTCCTTACAATACTTAGGCAACATATCATATTTGATATTAACCCATTCAACCCTTGTCTCTCCAGTTGCTTCATTAGCAATATCCATTATTACCTTCTCGGGATGATCACCTAACAAGTCCACAAGTACTTTGACCCTAGCACAACTAGGTCGAGTTTTATTAACTGTGGCCATATCAAGGTGAATTGGTTTCCCAACAGCTAAAGCAAGTGAGAAAAGACATCACAAAGTATATGGGTAACAAACCTGGGAAATGGATCCAAGCCATGGCCATTAGAGTTTCTTCCCCTGCTTTGAATTTGACATCATATATGAGAGGGTGTAGCTTATATTCTTGCCCAAGCTTCTCCTTAACATATTGGGCTCCCTTCGACGTGAAATCTAAAAAATATTGCAACAGTGTCATACGTATAAGAACTTGCCTATCCCTCAAGTACCCAATACTTCATTCACCCTTGATCCCACATTGTGATGGAATAATGCGACGAATCTTTTTAAGTTCTGGCCATCCATACGCAAACTTGCAACCACAACATACTAGAGACCTTATATAACATTAATTCGCTCCACTTCTGCCTCCGTAAACTTCACAACTGGTTGACCATTCACAATTGATGCTCGTCTCAATGGTATAGGATCGACTGCATGTTGAGTTCGTGCATGACATCATTGATATTGCAAGGTTTTGGTATTTTGTTGTAATCTAAGGGCTGGGAATTGTTGTTTGTGGTCGTGGGGGGCTGTAGGAGGGCGGGGGAAGGCTGACCAGCCGGAGAAGAAGGCCGGCCGCCAACCGGCGAGGCCATGAAAGAGCTGCACGTACTTTCTCTCTCTAGTCGCCCTAAAAATCACCAGAGCTTCTCTCTCGGGCAAAAACCATGCTTAAAAATTAATGATTACATATTGAAATTCGTAAGGCTGATAAAAATATCTAACTCGTACTACTTATTCTATAGAAATAAAAGAAATTTAGTTGATTTTTTTTAAAAATGCTCGTCAAAAGCTGAAGCGTGAGACTTCTTTCTCAAATTATCTTTTGTTGTTTGCCTAATTCTTTTAAATTTCGTTGAATGCTCAATGGTATGAGTAGTCAGTTATCTGCAATAACATACTTGTAATGATTTAAGGTTGTTGATATAAGAAAGGAACAAAACTAAGGTTTCTTTTAGAATTAACCAACAACAATAGCAAATATCTAGTGTATTTTCACAGTTTGAGGTCTGGGGAGCATAATATATACACATACTTTATCCCAGCTTCGAGGAAGTAGAGAGGTTGTTTTCGATAAACCCTAGACTTATTTTAACATTAACCGCAAGAATAAAAATAAATGTGTGTGTTATCCCTTTCTTAACCTTTAATAAGATCCATTTGTCCGTAATTCAACCAGTCTAGTATAATTTAGCATCCAAATGTTCAATAATCCACTTTGTAGAGCATTATGTATTGAAACTTAATAAAGATGTCTAATTCAAACATGAAGATATACAAGCTCACGTGCGCGAGCTCCGTACCTTTTGCTAGCTCTTTAAGCCCAATAAGGTGCAACTGGAACTGATTACCAAATGAAGGCCTAAGCTATCCCTAGTTGACTGATGTATTTCGGTTTCGGTTTTTTCGGTATTTCGGTCTAATTCGGTATTGCAATTTCGGTATTTCGGTATTTCGGTACGGTCCTCGGTATTAAAATTCTGAAATTTCGGTATTTCGATATACCGAAATACCGATTTTTAAAAGACACTTTCTTAATAACCCAGCCCACTGCCCATCGCCCCAGCCCCAACGACCAAGCCCAAACCCTTCTTTATTTAATTCCCAGCCCCAACCCAACGCCCCAGCCCACTCTAAACTCTAATTCCCAACCCCAATACCGGTTTTTTCATTTTGCAGTGCACTGGAGTGGCGTCAAATGTCAATCATTCTTTAGCTAGTGATGTCTTGGCCATTTTTTAATCCTTTTAATTATTTGGTGTTTTAGCTTATACTTTGATTAATAACTCAAGTCTTCCGAATTTGAACTTTAGAAAAGATTCCATGGCTTGGTTACTTGATTGTCTCAAATTCTCTATTCTTTATAGTTCGGAATAGATTTTTCATTCTTTCACAGGTGATAGTTTCCGTTGTGCATGTGCATTGTTAGCATTGATTATTCATCGATTATTAAACCGAAACCGTACCGAAACCGTACCGAACCAAAATAAAAAATACCGAACCGTACCGAAATATTTTGGTACGGTATTTGGTATACACAATTAATAAACCGAATACCGAAATACCGAACCGAAATTCTTAAATACCGAACCGAAATACCGAATGCCCACCCCTAACCGGAACTGATTACCAAATGAAGGCCTAAGCTATCCCTAGTTGACTGATGTATTTTTAGACGGATAAAATGACGGAGGGTATCTGTAAATCATTTACTAATAAATAATAAATAATAGGATAGTTTTGATATTTTTCGTGAAATAAAAGAAACTCTCATACCTAATTTATATGAAACTTTTGGATTTTACACAAGATAAAGAAGTAAAAGAAAAAAGGGACCCACAAAAATCTGACTTTGCATTACGAACTCATGATAATAATACCAACAATAAAAAAAGACTAAAACAAATTAAAAGTGCTATGAGTAGTTTTATTCTAATTTTGTCTTATTTTGATATTTCTTCTGTGAAGATTATTTTAAGTATTTTAGTACTTTGACGACTTAAAACCACATCCTCAACTAATTTAACAATAAAGCAGTAGTTGACAAAGAAAAAGCCAAAAAGATGTTTTGAGTGTTTTGTAGTAGTAGCTTCGTAGGTTAGAACATAAGTTCCGTCGAAAACTGGGAAACAATAATCTGATGACAATAACTTAAGTTTAAGTAATTGAAATAAATAAAAAATCCCAATTGGTCGGCTGCAAATAAAATTAGCTAGTGAACTTGAGTGTTTTGTCGACGAGGCCAATGTTTATCATCAAATTTAATTACTAAAAATTGACTATTAGTGGCCATTTGGACACCATTTCATTAAGCACTATGATGTTAATTAAGGTTGCATGTCAACCAAGTCTCTCTAGCTTACATACATAATGAAGAAGAAAGTGAAATTTTTATTCTAAAGAACAAAGTCAACGTTTTATTAATGGTTAATAATTAGATCTACAAGATATTTTTTCTTCTTACATTATTTAAAAGAATCAAATAAAATTTGAGTACAGACTGAGTCATATAAGATTGGATAATGACAATTCTAAATTTTGTTGGTACACTCATTTTGTAATTTTTTGAAAACGATAAGACATGATGGAAGAAAAAATCTATACATATAATATTTCCTAGTTGGAGATAAGTTATATTTGTTAGAAAATTTTACACACGTATATATATATATATATATATATATATATATATATATATATATATATATATATATATATATATATCACCTTTTATTCGTTCCATATTTTAAGGGATCTTTTCTCTAAGTCATTTACTCTATTTTCTAATACTGATATTCTGAGATTCGTAGTATGTCTATTTCTCTTTCGGTTGTTATTGTCCAAACATCTTCTACACTTTTGATAAATCCTTCTAAATAAAATAGTTTAAATTCTTAAATAATTTTTTTTTAAATCATATGGTATTAACCTACGTAGTAAATAGAGCTATTTTCACGAAAATCAAAACAATTATTTCGATTTTGTTTAAGGTAAATAAAATGTACTGCTAGATCTAATATAGAGTATACTCTAGAATTTATATTTAATTCATATTCTTCCAGCGAATATTTCTATGTTGTGAGTAAAAATATTAATTGGCATAAATCTCTAATAATGATTTGATTGAGTTTTGATATATGTTGTATATCATCTTCTTCCAGATTTTTAGCTTTACGTCTTATTCTTTTTACCGTTCTTTCACTTTATGTCTCTTTGTTCTTTTTTCATATTTCTAAATGTACAGAGCTACACTTTAGGCCTAGAACCACCCCTGAGAAGTGTGGCCTAAGATATCAAGAAGTGTAGTATTTGATCAAAGGCAACACTTTATAGCTTTAGGCCACGCTTTTTGGGGGTGGCCTAAAGTACCGTAACCTTTGACTATTGGCCACGCTTTGTAGGTGTTGTCTTAGAAGCCACGCTTTAAAAGTGTGGTCGATAAGGTACAAAGGCCACACTTTTATTTTCTCATATAGCCACGCTTTTATGACATAAGGCTGCACTTTCTAAGCGTAATCTTTGTCACACTATAGACTACGCTTTTAAAGCGTGGCTTCTAAAGCAATATTTATCATTAACAAATACTAAATTGACAATCTTTATGGCCACACTTTCTAAGCGTGACAATTTTATCTACACAACGAAGAAATTTTTTAAATATTTATATTATCCACAATTTTGTGGTTAAAAATTATATTGTTTACATCAAATTCTAATCATATATATATATATATATATATATATATATATATATATATATATATATATGATATAAAGCATTAAATTAGATATAAGTAACAGAATAATTGAGCGTTAATTGAGCGTTCGTTTGAGCAGTGTCAAAATTAAATCAGGGGTTGCAGTCTTCCAAAAAAAACCCTACGACCCCAAGATGCTCAAACTATCGCTTATTAATAAGAGGAATAGGCATAAAAAATGCAAATTTGCATTCTGATAGACGTTGTTCAGATGCACATATATTAAGCTGTTCATATAATTTAACGAGGGATTACAAAAATGCAAATTTGCACAGTGAGTGATACACCAAACTATCAAGGGTATTCAAAAATTCTCTCGCACACACGCACGCACAAAAGTTTATTTTTACCCAATTTGTACAGTGTAATTTTTCAACAAAGTTGGTTCTAGGACTGGCCATAAGCTCTCAGTGACACAGATCAACATCTCATAAAATACTTGAATAGAAAAGGATGCGCCTTTCTATAGAAAAGAGATTTTAAGAAATTATCCAAAAAAGCAACGCCCTAGCAAGCGGTAAAAGGAAAAGGACAAAATATTCGAATCCAGAAACGTGCAAAACAAAGTAACTCCAACAACCAACCCCAAAATGTTCAATTTTTCGAATTTTTAAGGCTGGAACAAACAAACAAGTGTAATTTCTGGATAAAAAGAGGAAAAAATACAACCAATGAAGAAAAAAGGAAATTAGAAACGCAGAAACCCTAAATTAAAGAATACGATACGAACAATAACTACTATTCCTCAAACGATTGAAATTAAGAAGCTAAAATTATGAGATTATTACCTTTCAGACAAAGCATATTTAGTAGAGAGTCTCGGCGCGACATACAAAAGGGGTAACAGAACTCTTCCTTTGAGAAGCTGCGCACCTAATCATGAAGAATCAGTATTTGATTGAAGCCAAAACCCTAACTAATGTATACACAGAGCTGTTAGCGATGGAGAGTGTCCTTTTGAAATTGGAAAAAATATTAATGTTTTACCTAGAGTATATCGCGCGGAGGGAACATTATATTTTTGGAGGGAATATATATTTTAGCCAAATATTTTATTGGACTTTTAGAGCACATTTATAAAGTGTTATTTTTCCAATTATGATAAGAGCACACTTAAAAAAAGTGCCACATAGTCAAGTAAGTGTTGCTAATTATTTTATAATTTAGCAACATTTAATAAGTGTAGCCTAATAAATTAAATAACTTATTTTACAAGCGTAGCCAAATATTCTGTAGCCAAAAGCGCCATTCAAAGGCCACCCCTTGAAAGTGTGCCCAAATCTATTTTTGGGTACACTTTATAAGCGTTGTCTAAAAATAGTGTGGCGTTAGACCATAATTGTTATAGTGTACTGATGAGTCGAAACTCATTCCATAGTCTTTTTTTGGCAAACAGAAAATTTATATATTAAAACTTAAAGAGGATTAAATATATTGTTCCCATAGTTGGTGTCTCGAAGGATACTTTCATTATTTAGATTTGCCAAAGTATTGCAAGCATCATAAGAGAGTAATTTAACAAAAATACATTATTCTATTAAGTCTTTTTCATCAAACATTTAACATAGAAGGGAGCCTCAACAAAAGTTTTCATGCCTTCGCGTTTTTTATGAATTCGTATTGGTATTAGCTTAAATCGTTGAACTTCGTTCTTTTGCTTTATTATTTTCACTGTTTGAAGTATGTTAACTTACACTTGTTAAGAGGTTAAAAATAAAAAGAGTAAATTAATCGGAATAATTGGCTTGCCTAGCTTTCACCAGTAGGCGCCATCATGACTTTCGAGGGTGAGAAATCCAGATCGTGATAGATTAGTATTAGAGCTCTAGGTTGCTTAGGTCTCACTAGTCACGGACAAGCTTGGTAGAGTCTGACGGATTGGTACGGTGATATATGTGCTTATCCCTTCAGAGGTTATAGAGTTAGGAATGCTTCCACTTCTATTCAACTATGTCATGCGGTTTGGTTTTTCAGTACTAATTGTACTTCTACTCTATTCTTTCATAGATGGCAGGAACATGTGCTTCTTCATCCGATGACCAGTAGCTCGAGCCTCTAACAACAGCTTCTGTGAGAGGTAGAGGGTAAGGTCGAGGTCGTGCTAGGGGTCAAGGCAGGGGCAAAGCTCAACCCAGAGCAGCACCACCATCGGTGAGGCCTCAAGTTGAGTTTGATGATGAGGTTCCAGCCCAGAAAATTCCATTGGGCCCAGCACAGGTCCCAAAGGGGTTCATTGCTACCCCAGTACTCCAGGATGCTCTGGTCCGTCTAGTGGGTCTTATAGAGAGTGTCACCCAGGCAGGCTTACTTTTTATTGCACCAACCGTCTCTTATGCTGGGGGAGGAGCACAGACTTTTGCTACCCGCACTTCAGAGCAGGTGGCTCCCCGTTTTCAGACTCTAGTAGCTCAACCAGTTGGAGCGATTCAGCCTGGTGTAGTAGCTCAGATCGGTGATGGAGAAACTATGTCTACCGATGTTTTGTGGATATTGGACATGCTTACTAAGTTGTTCACTACTACTTATGGTGGTACATCTTTAAAGGATCCTTAGGATTACGTAGACAGATGTCATGAGGTTCTTCGGAACATGGGGATACTAGAGACCAATGGGGTCAACTTTTTTGCTTTGCGTCTGTCATGTTTCGCCATGAACTGGTGGAGAGATTACTATTTGGACAGACCAGTTGGATCACCATCTCTTACCTGGGACCAGTTCCCGTAGCTATTTCTTGAGAAGTTTCTTCCCGTCACTCAAAGAAAGAAGTATCGCATGCGGTTCGAGCATCTCTAGTAGGGTTCTATGACTGTCACCCAGTATAAGACGAGGTTTATTGATTTGGCTCATCATGCTCTTCTAATACTCCTGACTGAGAGAGAGAGGGTGAGGAGTTTTATTGATGGACTCACTCAGCCTATTAGACTGCAGATGGATAAGGAGGCAGGTAGCGAGATTTCTTTTCAAGATTTAACCAATGTGGCTAGGCGGGTTTAGATGGTTTTAGCTCAGGGGAGCGATCAGGGTTCCGATAAGAGGCCTCGTCATTCTAGCAGGTTTAGTGGTGTCTCATTTGGAGGCAGGGATTCTTTTGTTAGAGGCCATCCTCCTAGGCCATTTTAGTTAGTACTTCATGCTTCTCACGGTGCTCCAGGTGGCAGTGGTTCTCATATGCAATATTCTGATCAATTATCCTACAGTGCCCCGCCAACTCCTATTAGTGGACCTCCAGTCCAGAGTTTTCAGGGTGGTTATTCAAATCATCTGGGTTATTTTAAGGGTCAGCTGTCTCAGCAGCCAAAGTCTTGTTATACATGTGGTGACCCGGGGCATAATACTAGGTATTTCCCTTGAGCCTCAAGCAGTTCTCAGTGTCAAGGTTCTCATGCTATGGTTCCAGCACCAGGTGTTACACTGCCCACTCACGCTAGCTAAAGGTAGGGGTCGGGGTGTTAGAGGTGGAGGCCAGGACATTAGAGATGGAGGCCAGGCCATTAGAGGTGGAGGTCAGGCAGCTAGCGATGGAGGTTAGCCAGCAGGAGGCTGTCCATAAGATGTAGTTCAGAGTGGTGGGACCCAACCCTGATGTTACTCTATTCCAGCCAGACCTGAGGTTGAGGCCTATGATGCAGTTATCATATGTACGGTTTCTGTTTGTAGTAGGGATGCTTCAATTGTGATTGATCGAGGGTCCACAAATTCTTATGTATCATCTTATTTTCCCCTTATCTGGTTATGCCATGTGATTCTTTGAGTGCTCTTGTATATGTGTCTACATTGGTGAGTGATTCTATTATGGTAGATCGTGTTTGCATGGTCGTTATTAGGGTTCTTGAGACCCAAGTAGATCTCATACTTCACGATATGGTAGATTTTGATGTCATTCTGGGGATTGATTAGTTATCCCCTTATCATGCTATCATGGAGTGTCATGCCAAGATTTTGACCTTTTCATTGCCGAGGTTGGATCATTTGGATTGGAGAGGGACTCCTGTTAATTCTACTAGCAGGGTTATCTCATGTATGAAGGCTCGACATATGTTTGATACGGGATGTATGGCCTACTTGGTGTATGTTCACGATTTAGTGTTGAGGTTCCTTCTATGGATTCTGTGCTTGTTGTTCATGAGTTTCTAGATGTATTTCCTACAGATCTACCAGGTATGTGGCCCAACAGGGATATTGCCTTTTACATTGATTTGGCTCCGGGTACTCAGCCATCTCTATTCCGTCGTATCGCATGGCTCCGCCATAGTTGAAAGAACTAAAAGAAAAGTTGCAAGACTTGCTTGATAAAGGTTTTATTAGACCTAGTTTCTAGCCTTGGGGTGCGCCGGTGTTTTTTGTTAAGAATAAAGATGGGTCGATAAGACTGTGCATAGATTATCGACAGTTGAACAAAGTCACCATCAAGAACAAGTATCCATCATCGGGGATTGATAATTTATTTGATCATCTTCAGGTGCCAAAGTGTTTTTCAAGATTGATTTGACAGTTGGCTACCATCACTTGAGGATTAGGGCATCCGATATCCCTAAGATAGTTTTTCACACTCGGTATGGCTATTATGAGTTCTTAATGATGTCATTCGGGTTGACAAATGCCCCAGCAACCTTTATGGATTTGATGAATCGGGTGTTCAAGCCTTATTTAGATTCCTTCGTAATCGTCTTTATTGATGATATTATGATTTATTCACGCAGCTGGGAGGAGCACGAGCAATATATTTGAGTTGTTCTTCAGACTTTGAGTGATAGTCAGTTGTATGCTAAGTTTTTGAAGTGTGAGTTTTTGTTGAGTTCAGTTGCATTCATAGGTCATGTTGTATCATCAGAGGGTATTCAGGTGGATCCTAAGAAGATTGCAGCAGTCAAGGACTGGCCTAGACCCACATCAGCCACAGAGATCCGGAGTTTCTTGGGTTTGGTGGGCTATTACCATTGTTTTGTAGATGGATTTTCATCTATTGCAGCCCCGATGACCAGGTTGACCTAGAAGGATGCCAAGTTTAGGTGGTCAGACGAGTGTGAGGCGAGCTTTTAGAAGCTCAAGATAGCTTTGACTAGGATGCTAATATTTGTTTGCCCACTGGGTCAGGGCCATATAATTATATTGTGATGCATATCGTATTGGACTTGGTGTGATGTTGAAGATCTACGAGAAGAATTATCTAGTTCATAATTTGGAGCTAGCATACATTGTTCAAGCGTTGAATAATTGGAGGGTTTATTTATATGGCGTATTGTGTAAGGTGTTCATGGATCATAAGAGTTTGCAATACTTTTTCAAGTAGAAGGAGCAAAATTTGAGGCAGGGGAGGTGCTTGGATGTATTGAAAGACTATGATATCACCATTTTGTATCATCCTGGAAAGGACAATGTAGTGGCCGATGCTTTGAGTAGGAAGTCAGCCAGTATGGGCAGTCTTGCGTATATTCCAATCGGTGAGAAACCGGTTGTTTTGGATGTTTATGCTTTAACCAATCCGTTCGTGAGGTTGGATGTTTCTGAACCCCGCCCTGTGCTAACTTGCACAGTCGCTCGTTCTTCATTATTTGAGCGTATCTGATCCAAAGTATGATGAACCTCATTTGCTTATCCTTGGGGACACGATATGGCACGGGGGTGCCTAGCAGGTTACAGTTGGAGATGATGGAGTTAGGAGGATGCAGGGTCATATTTGTGTGCCTAATAATGATAGAATTTGTGAGTTGATTCCAGAAGAGGCCCATAGTTCCCGGCTCTATTCACGCGGGCATCGCCAAGATGCATCAGGATTTGTGGCAGCATTATTGGTGGAGGAGGATGAAGAAGAATATTGTTGCATATTTAGCTCAGTATTTGAATTGTCATCGGGTAAAGTACGAGCATCAGAGAGCTAGTGTTTTGCTTTAGAATATTGAGATTCCTGAGTGGAAGTGGTAGCGTATCACTATGGATTTTTTTGTTGGACTCCCATGGAATCAAAAGAAGTTCGATGCAATATGTGTTATTATTGATAAGCTAACAAAGTCACTGCATTCAATCTTGTGGTAGATTCTTATTCTTTTGAGTAGTTGGTAGAGATTTATAGTCGGGAGATTTCATCTTCATGGTATGCTCGTGTCTATCATTTTTAACCGAGGTACGTATTTTACCTTGTATTTCTGGAGGGCAGTACAACATAAATTATGTATGTAGCTCGAGTTGAGCACAACATTGCATCCTCAGACGGACGGATTCCGAATGTACTATTCAGATTATGAAGGACATGCTCTGAGCATGTGTTATTGACTTTGGTGGCTTTTGGGACCATTTCTTGCCTTTAGCAGAGTTTTCATAAAACAACAACTATTAGTTGAGCATTCAGATGGCTCCCTATGAGGCATTATATGGTAGGCGATGTTGGTCACCGATCGGTTGGTTTGAGTTAGGAGAGGCTCGGTTATTGGGTATACACTTAGTCCAGGATGCCTTGGATAAGTCCAATGGCTTCGTATAGTTCAGTCCCGACAGAAGAGTTATGCTGACCGCAAGGTTTGTGATGTGGCATTTATGTTCAGAGAGCGAGTGTTGCTTTGGGTGTCACCCATGAAGGGTGTGATGAGATTTGGGAAGACGGGCAAGCTAAGCCCTAGATTCATTGGCCCTTTTGAGATTCTTTGGAGAGTGGGAGAGGTGGCTTACGAGCTTGTATTGATGCCGGGTTTATCAGTTGTGCATCCAGTGTTTCATGTGTCCATGCTTCGGAAGTATCACGATGACCTATCTCATGTGTTAGAATTCAGCACTATCCAGTTAGACAAGGACTTGACCTATGAGGAGGAGCTGGTAGCTATTCTAGATCGGAAAGTTCATCAGTTAAGATCGAAGTGTTATCCTTCAGTTCATGTGTAGTAGAGAGGTCATCCTGCCAAGGTAGCTACCTGGGAGTCCGAGTCCAATATGTGGAGCCGATATTCCCATCTTTTACCCGACTCACGTACTTCTTTTCTATGTCCGTTCGAGGACGAATAGTTGTTTTAGAGGTGGAGAATGTGAGTCATCACTTGTTTTAAAAGTAAATTTTGTATTTTGAGGCCTTAAAACTTCATTTTATCTCACCTCAATTTGTGTGCACGGTTTGGGCGTAAATCCAGAAAAAAAAAAGCTTTTATGTGAAATCTTGATAAAAATTCTAAATTTTCCTTTATGACTTCAGCCAACATTTTGGGTAAACGGACCAAGACACATGATTTGACGGTCCAGGAGGGTCCGTAGAAAAGTATGGAACTCGAGCCTATGTCGAGAATCCAATTCCGAGGTCCCAAGCCCGAGAAATAAATTTTTGAATAAAATTATTTAACTGAAATTATAAGAGTTTTTGGAAACTTAAATGTGTTCGAATTTGATTGTATCGGGCCCGTATTTTGGTTTCAGAGCGCAGTACAAGTCTTATATGATATTTAAATTGCATATGTTAAATTTGGTAAGAAATGGACTTCATAGGATGTGAATTGAACCCTCATTTGTGAAATTTGAAACTTAAGAGTAATTGAGATTTTTCTTAGATTTTGATGCTAAATTCATTGTTAAAGATGTTACTTTGGTGATTTGATCGCACGAGTATGCCTGTATAATATTTTTAGGTTAGTGTGCATGTTTGGTTTGGAGCCCCGAGGGCTCGGGTGAGTTTCGAATAGGCCACGGGATGCATTTACACTTAGAAGTTGCAGATTTTGCTGCTTTTGTTGCATAGGCATTTTGTTCATCGTGATCGCGTAGTTACTCTAGCGATCGTGAAAGAGAAATTGGGACTAGGGTGGATTTTTTGTACGCGAACACATTACCTGGATTGCCAATGTGGAGCATGGGGTTGCACTACATGAACGCGACTTGTGGCACGCGAACGTGTATAGTAAGTTGGAGGTGGGCTGGGATGTTGTCGTTTTTCTATGCTAACGCGTACGCATGTCCGCAAACGGGAAGGTCAGGAGGGAAACCTTTTGCGAATGCGTTAGAGAACTCGCGATCGCGTAAGTCCTCAACCGTCAGCCCTTCGCAAACGCGACAGGCAATCGCGAGCGCGATGAAGGCCTGTCCTGTCTTTAAAAACAATAACTAAAATGGGAATAAACTATTTTTTTCACATATCCTTCCCCAAAATAAGAAGCTAGGCGATTCTTGAAGAGTAAAATCAACACTAAATCATAGGTATGTGTTCCTATACCCATATCCTTCATTTTTCGTCAATAACTATTAGATTTCAAGACCTAAATATTGTTCTTCCATGGTCGAAATTAGGAATTCTAGTAGAGTTAGGGCATTTTGAATAATTGGAATTTTGTAACACCCCGCGGAATCGGATTCTGAAACTAATTGTATATTTGGGCTCGTGGGTGAATGAGTGATCGGATTTTGGTCCGAACTTTATGTTTTGACCAAGTGGGCTCGGGGTCAATTTTTGACTTTTTTGACAAAATGATATAAAATCCATCATTAAGCATTGGGCATTAATTCATTAGCATTTATTGATGTTGTTAAATTAATTTGGGTTAGATACAAGTAAATTAGAGGCGAATTCAAAAGGGAAATAGGTGTTTGAGGCTTGAGTTGGCCGTGGAAGTTCGAGATAAGTGTTTGATCTAACCTTAGCTTGAGGGAATAGGTATTGATCTTTATTTGCTATGTTCTAGTGTAGTGTACGACGTATAGGTGTGGTGACGAATATCTATACGTCAGTATCATGCATGCCCGTGAGTCTTAAATTATCATCGTTGTGTTTATTAATAATTACAACAAATGTCTAAATTGTTGATTCTCCGTGTTGAGCAAGACCTGTGATTATCTTTGTGGTATTTATTTATTGTTGAGCATTGCCTCTAGTTGATGTTTATTTATGAAGCTAATTGTTGATACAAGTTTGGTTATAGTTGATTCCCTTGCCGGGATATTATTGTTCCTATTGTTTGGGTGAAGAAAGAGAGATAAACCACGAAGGGTGATGCCGTGAATGCATATGGTGAGGAAAAAGTGATAAAGCACGAAGGGTGATGTCGTGCACATTTTCATTGATATCGATGCATATGGTGAGGAAGAAAGATAAAGCACGAAGGGTGATGCCGTGCACATTTCAAATATTTACATGGTGAGGAAGAGAGATAAAGCACAAAGGGTGATGCTGTGCACATTTTTATTACTTGATTGCATTGGTGGGGATTTAGAGTAAAAATATGAAGGGTGATGTCGGGCACTTATTGCCTGTTTGTTATGACTTCATGTTGCTTTCGGTTCAAAATATATTAGTTGTCCTATTCCACTATTACTGTGATTTATTATGTTGGTATTTTCCCCATAGCATGTACCCTTCCCCCGTTACTTTTGAATTCTTTCTATTACTGTTATTTTGTTAGGTACTGTTTAATTGCATGTTATGTTAATTGTTGTGTACTAGCCTCGTCACTACTTCGCCGAAGTTAGGCTCGGCACTTACCAGCACATGGGGTCGGTTGTGTTGATGTTACACTTTGCGCTCTTTTGTGCATATCCGGGTACTGGAGCATACGAACCTTAGCTAGGCGTTACTGCCTCCAACCCATCAGGAGACCCGAGGTAGTCCTACAGGCGTCTGCATGCCTTGGTGTTCCGTTCTTATCTAGTGTCTTTCTGTTCTTTACTATTCCAGAGACATACATGTATTTATTTCATTCAGACCCTATTTGTAGTATTCTTATATAGTCCGTGAGATTGTGACACCAATTTTGTGTGGTCTATGTTTATGAATTCGTATTGGTATTAGCTTAAATCCTTAAATTTTATTCTTCCGCTTTATTATTTCCGTTGTTTGTAGTATATTAACTTGCACTTGTTAAGAGGTTAAAAATAAAAAGAGTAAATTAATCGGAATAATTGGCTTGCCTAGCTTTCACTAGTATATGTCATCACCACTCCAGATGGTGAAAATCCTGGTCATGACAAATTCTTTTCAAATGAAATGGAAAGAATGATAGTATTTTCTGTCAAAGAATTTCTACATAAAAAATGCAGCAATGAGTATAAGCAGTCCAAAACCAGTGAGAGTTTAATAGTTAATCACCAAAACACAAGCTAGTTTCATCAAAGCATCACTCATTTCACTCCAAGGACTTCCACAAATTCAGTAAAACATACGCCTGCGCGCGTGCACACAAAAAGAAATATCCATTTACAATGCAAGCATAACTCTGCTACTCTATGAACAAAGAATAGAAACAATTAGTAAATCAAGTAATTTGTTCTAGCCTAGAGTAAAGATGGCCATGATATGGTAAAGCCATTGATGTAATGCTAGCATTTGTTTTGCAGTTTCTCTTTCTTGAGCGCCATGAACTTAGCTGCTATTTCGTCGTAGTCTGGTAGTTTAGGATGGACATGGCTATTTTCAGATAATCTATTTCCAGGCTCCTGAACTGGAAAGGAATTTGACCGAAGAAAGTTATCTATAATGCTATCTTTAGGTCTTTCAGGAGGCATAGTCATTGCCCTCAAATAAGGATTCTGATTTTCATTTCTTGCCCTTTGATCTGTCATTCTTGATTTTGAGGACATAATCGAAGAGCTAGTTTCTCTGTTTTCCCATACTTCCTCAGTATCAGGTTTCACAAAATGATCCCTCATTGATTCAACACCTTGACTTGTTTTTGCTATCTGTGGTGGAAGTACTAATCGATCGCGAATGATATGTTGGTCTTGGCTACAGGAACATTGGCATTGATAAAATCCTTGTTTCCTTTCCTTTAGACTATGCTCACTGAAATCCTTTGCAGCTTTGAGTCTTCTACTTGGCACGCGAAAAGGTGATTCATCGTTATCTTTTACATCAGTAATATAGTAATAACATGGATGCTCCAAACTGCAGTAATTTTCCATTGGCCCATTGCACCTCGAATTGACAAAAGTCAATGTGCTTCTGAATTTGACATAGCAATGTTGATCTTGGCTGTCATGTGCAAATGCATAATAGGACTTCTGACTTCCCTCAACAGAACTCTTCCTGGAATTTCTTCGTCTGTTTTGGCGTTTTGGTTTGCTATCTGGAGAACTCTCACGTGAATCACCGTAGTACATTGTACTATCATTGTCTGACACAAAGCTCTTCTCAATGGAAAGTGATCTCCTTCTCATTCTTTTTCCAGATATCTTGTTATTCTTCCTCGCACTTCTTGGTCGTTCTTTTGCATTCCACGGCTCAAAATTGCTATCAGTATCTATCTTTAGTCGCAAGGGAACAAAAGGGGCTTTAAACATGAATAGCCTCTGATCCTGGAATCTCACATCTTTGCTCACAACAGACTCAAACTCCTGAATGTCATCTAGGAATATCATCTGCTGCGGCGATTCAGCTGAATCTTCTGGAGACAATTCTACATCTCTTCTCTCTATGTTTTGTTCTGCAGCAAAGTCACAAGATTTCCCTATATGCCTTCCTATTACGCGTTCAGGACTTGAAATTGGGGATTGTAAATAGCCTGGCTGAGCAGAATCTAGAACTCTTTTGTTACCATTGTTTTTCAAGAAGTGCACTGAATCATCGTTAGCTGTTGAAAAGCATGTTGCAGTTGCAGTAGGAAGCAGTTCTTGGCGAGAAATTGATGGATCTTCGATAACATTGTTGCTCTTAGATGAATAATCAGCATTTACTACCTTTGTAATGTTGGGATCCTTTAATCTCATATGTCCATTGTCGTTGTAATCAGCTGCTGCATTTCTTGTTTCATTTACCTGCAATTTCTTGGCATAAGGAATTGTGTGGTGCCAAAATAAGAATAAAGCACGAATAACATGCTTTATCTTTTTTCTTTTGTTTAAGTTTTATGAAGCATAAAAGGACAACCTGGTACACTGAGCTCCCAGGGGTTCGGGCATAGACGGATTTAGGATTTGAAATTGGCGGGTGCCATAATTTCCTTTAATGTATTCTTTGTAATGATTAATATAAAATTTGTTAGGAACTTTTAATCGATTTTTTTGAGTTGATTTTGGTCAACCTAATAGGTATTTTTTATTTGAAAATTCAAAAATTACATCTCAAATATAAAAAATAATTGTGATTAGAATTTTAAAATAGGATCACACCTTTATTATAACAAATCAATATTTTCACTGGAAAATTAAATATTTTCTGTATATTAAAAATTAATTTACACAAGTAAGAAAACATATTCATAAAGAGAAATACATCAATCAGAATAAGATTTTTTTTTTAAAAAAAATTCCATAAATAAATTTGCCCGATAAGCATAAATTAAATAAAATACGATTTATCATTAATCAAAATCATAAATCGCGTATTTTTGAAGCAATGCTTGCGGAATTATAGTAAAGTGATTTAAATTATATATAACAACCATCGCATAACACAATTTTTTATGATATAATAAAAAAGATGGATTTTTTTTTTAATCTCAATCCAAAATTCTCATCCAGACCCAAGTTTTTCTGATTTGATAGAAGAAAACACTTAATTTAATTAAGAGGATTGCTTATTTTATACTATAATTTTAAAGTTTAGGAGTCGCTTTTTTTAGTGTTCTTGCTAGAGATCACATATAAAATAATAGCATTGAGAAAAAAAATATAAAAAATAATAATATAACAATAAATAAAAAATTCGGTGGTAGCCGAAAAGGGAAATGATTGGAACAATAGGAAATAAAAGCGCAAAGAAAAGCGAAAGTCACACAAGGTTCAAGAAAAATTCAAATTGAATTTTACACCCGAGAAACTTTCAAAAAGGTCTACCAGCCATGACACCTTTGTCTAGCTTAAGACTGTGGGTGGCATGATCAAATAATTAACCTAATTTAACAAAATCTCAAAATAGGTATATAAAAAATTTATCATCTTACTTGGTGCCATATAACCCCTTCTTAAAGGGGTGGAGCCGCATCAGATATTTATCTTACTTCAAAAAACTTTAAACATAAGTAAATAAATATTTTATCATCTTATCGGGTGCCATGTCACCCCTTCCTAAAGGGGTGGATCCACCCTTGGTTGAATGGATTATATGGATTATATGAATTATCAACAATTATGTTTCTAATTGAAACAACTTTACCAGTTACGTGTCTATTGTGGTAGATTGGTTAAATAATTACCAGATCTTGTTGTGATTCGCGTCCGTATTCAAGAAGCAAAGGTCCTTGTTGGAAGCAGGTCCTTGCAATTTCATCCACGAATCTATATTTCTCCTCATCTGATACAGAGTTTGTGCATAAATTATCCTTTATCTGTATTCAAAGAAGGATGAGAGTAAGAAAGAAATAATACTCAAAAGACTTTAGAAATGCGTTCGTGTAAGATTTGGATAACCTGAAGGCTGACTAGATTCCCAGGGAGTAATTGAAGGGCAGATGTTTCAAATCTCTGGCCATAACGTTCGCCAAAGAGCTTCCGAATCATCACAAGCTCGGGCAAGTCACCAACTCTTGCTGATGCAAATATTAGACTCGACACTGCTTCACTTATATCATTGGGACAGTCCCTAAAAGAAAAACAAAAAATATGAAAAACATGAATCACTAGTCATTACATTAATGCATTGATGTATATTGAAATGTTATTGCTTCTTACTTGTGTCTCCGAATATACTGAAGGTTATGGATTATAAATTCACAGTAATTCTCCAATAAGTCATACACTGCCACCATTTTTTCATCCATGATTAGCTGTTCAACCTAAAAATTATAGGAAAATGAACATAACAATCATCAAATCTACAAGTTATCTGCAGGGGCGGAGGCAGGGGGCGCAAGTGTGTTCACCCGAATACCCTTCGTCGAAAAATTACACTATATATATAAGGCAAAATTTATTTTTTATCTCTATATATTAAGTTTTGAACACCCTTGACACAAAACAAACATTTGGCTCAGTGGTCAAGGGTATTCAAAATGTGTAGAAGATTGTAGGTTCGATTCGTGTAAACTGCAATTCAATTTTTTATGAACACTTTTAGTATATATCCTATATATATATATATATATATATGGCAATTAGCTTTCTCGTAAAAACTTCAAGAAATTACTCAAGGCAAGAAAATCAGGTCACAGCAGTTATACGAACAGAAGGAATATATTAGGCTAGCAGGGGAATTGTTGAAAATTTTGAGGGGACAAAAATAGAAATATAATTCCTGTCCAAAGAACCATAATTATTTGATTAAGAAATCCTTATTTACGTACTCTCTCAATAACAATTTCGTAATACCCATTTCTAAGTAGCTCAGACAAATCATCCCTCAGCTGTCTGATAATGCAATTTCTCTTGTTCTTCAGCAGCTTAAGCCGACATTGAACTCTTTTAATCAAATTCTTACTGCCACAGAAAAAATAACCAATAAAGTAATATAAGTAAGATCTTTCACCTTCTTTAACAAGGAGAAAAAGAAGATAAAACTAGTAGTTTATATTTACCATTTAGAAGCTTTTCTCCACCCAAAGAATATATCAAACATGTCTGCTAAGATCCTCTAAGCAGACAAATAAATGGCATAGTGACAAGTTCACAGTTTTTGAGCTTTTATGAAATGTAAAATAATAGAGGAAAACAATACTAAATTTGAAGGGCTACCACGTGCTATAGTGATCAGACAAGTAAAATATATATAAAAAATATTACATGAACTGAACCATTAATGAATAAGTTGGGGTAGTTATTTTAGAAAAAGGGGTTTAGTTGGGGGAGGGGGAGTTAGTGGGGTTTATAACGTAAAAGGGTCTAAAATGCTCCCGAACTATTTATTTTGGTACAATCATGCTCACATCCACCTATTGGACCAAATATGTCATTGTATTTGTTTTTTTTACTTCACAACCACTTAATGGGTCTGAATAGGTCTGTATGATTAAGATCTATAACAGAGACTTAATTTCATTAAGATGCTATCACATATTCATTATTAACTGATGTCACCTCCTACCATTATCAACTACCACCATGTCACCACCACCACCATACTCAACCACCACCACCACCCACACACCCCCCACCACCACCTCCACCACCACCACGCCACCATCATCCTTAATCATAGCCTCCATTATCGACCATCATCACCTACTATCCCCACCACTCCGACCACCATCGTTCTCACCCGCAATTAACACTCATCCGCATCAACTATCACAACTGACCACCCCATCACCATCAACAAGCACAACTGGCACTACCCATCGTTATAACCTACCACCACCCACCTACCACCTTCCTCAATCACAACTACTACCACCACCCGACATTATTAACTATCACCACCCACCACCACCATCCTCAATCATAATCGCCACCACTACTAATCACTACTAACTACTAGCATAAACCACCATCATCAACCAAAACTACCACCAACCACCGCCTCTAGTCGGCATTACCCATTAGCCATCACCACCAACAACTATCATATTTTAAAAAATTATATATTTTATTGATAGAATATTAGATTAGTTAGTATTTCATTTGAATTTTATGTTTATTAATTTTCAAATAAAGATAAATTTTATACATTCAGATGTTAAAAATCAAACAGTCTTAATTATTTCTATTCAGATCTTAATACACATCTTAATATATTCAGATGTGTATTCAGATCCAGATGTCTCAATCTTAATACACATATTAATATTCAGATGTGTATTCAGATTCAGACGTTTAGTTGGGGGAGGGGGAGTTAGTGGGGTTTATAACGTAAAAGGGTCTAAAATGCTCCCGAACTATTTATTTTGGTACAATCATGCTCACATCCACCTATTGGACCAAATATGTCATTCCGTTAATATTTTTGGCTCACAAATGCCTTTTGAGTTAGAGGGACACGTGTCATCGCCCTATTGGCCCATTCTTAAGATTTCTTAATTAATTAAAAAGACTCATTATTCATACCCGAAAAATAATTTTCTAAAGCAATTTTTCTAAAAATATTTTTTACTAAAAACTGAAGAAAAAAGGGAATTTTTTTCCAGATTTTTTTTTAAAATAGATTTGTTTTTACTAAAATAATGATTTTGTAAAAATAAAAATAAAATCTAAAAATCAATTTTCTAAAGCAATAACTTTGTAAAAACTTTTTAAAAAAAAAGTAAAAAAATGCTTTCTAGTTTTTCAAGTAGAAAAGTAGCAATATTTTATTAAGAAAAGTAAAAAATTGCTTTCCAGTAGAATGTTAATGTTTGGCATAAATTTGAAGGGTTAATATTTTTTAAGACGTTAATTTTTTTTTCCAGTAGCAAAGTAGAAAAAAAAAATTCTAGTAGAAAAGTAGCAATATTTTCTAAAGCATTATTCTACTTGTTTTTCCATTTTTTTTTAAATATTGCTTTATAAAATTACTTTTTAGATTTTATTTTTGTTTTTACAAAAAATCATTATTTTAGTAAAAAAAATATATTTTTTTTGTAAAAACTTGAAAATAAAATTCCATTTTTTTCTTTAGTTTTTAGTAAAAATTTTTTTAGAAAAATTGCTTTAGAAATTATTTTTTAGGTATGAATAATAAGTCTTTTTAATTAATTAAGAAATATTAAGAATGGGCCAATCTCCGTTAACTAAAAGGGCATTTGTGAGCCAAAATCATTAACGGAATGACATATTTGGCCCAATAAATGGATGGAGGGCATTATTGTACCAAAACGGATAGTTCATGGGCATTTTAGACCTTTTTACGGGTTTATAATTTAACAAAAATAAGAAGAAAGGAAAAGCTTTGAATTATATTTTTTACGATGAATATGGTGTATGAACCAAAGCTATAGAGTTCGACCAAAACCACTCTCTGCACCATAAGTATAGGGAATGGATTTGTTACTTCAAAAGCACGCACTAATTTCTTGTCGTGGAGTTTTATCTGTGTATATGGTACTCCCTCCAGTCCAAAATAAGTAATTTTTTGGCTTTTTTCTTGTGGGTCAAAATAAGTGATTATTCCAGATTTCAATAATGAATTAATTATTTTTTTTTTGCTACATTATTCTTGGAGTAAATAGTGTTGAATGTGTGTTACAAGTATTTATGTGAGATAGTAAAGGTTAATATTGTTAATTTCAATACTAATTAATGTTAAAGTTGAATTTCTTAATTTATGTAAACATATCCAAAAAGAAATCATTTATTTTAAACAATAGTGAAAAAAAAATTGTTTAGAGTCAAACGAACAGTTCACCAAATTCAACCCATTTTGGAGAAGAGAAAAGGCAAAAATATATAATGGTCAATTTATTACCAAGAAGGCAACGAGTTGGTAACCAACTGATAAATAACTGAAACAATAGAATACAAGTGTTGGAAAAGTGACCTGGAAAAGTGGGATCGTTTGGCTAAGGCATGAAGCTAAATGTCAGGCACCTCTTAGGCCTGCACAGTCTAATGATAAAAGAGATTAATAATCTGCGACCAAAATTAATTTGTCAATAAAAGTGTCCAAAATTAATCGCTAATTTAAAAAAAAAATATTAAATAATTATTCTAAAATATATTAGCGATCAAGGTTAATCACATTTTTTGTCGATAATATTGTCAAAATATTGACCGGACTGATCAGACTTGCTTGTTTAAAGAAATATTGAAATTAGCGACCAACTTTGATCGCCAAACTGGGACCCATTTATAAAATTTTAATAATTATATTATAATTTTAAAAATTTATAAAATATAAATTAACATAATTTAAAATTAGCGACCAAAGTTGGTTGCTTACGAAAGGAGAAGAAAATGGAAATCAACTTGGTCGCCAATGTGGGACCTAGTTATAAAATTTCAATAATTATATTGTTATTTAAAAAAATTATTAAATATAAATAAATATGATTTAAAATTATTTTCGCTTATGAAAGAGGAGCTGATAGAGACCAACTTTGGTAGCTAATCTGGGACCCTGTTCTAACGTTTAACAATTATATTATTATTTTTAATATTATATAAAATATAAATAAATTTGATTTAAATTTAGCGACCAACTTTTGTCGCTAATTTTATTTCTGGATCATTAGCGACAAAAATATATAAATTGAATTTTTAGGATAAGAATTGAACTTTTAGGATATGAGTTGAACCTTTAGGATATGAAATTAATTAACTAAATAAAGATTAGGATATGAATTAACTAAATTAATTTGTTCTTATTTTATTTGTATAGATAGAACACCGTACTTGGATGTACAATATGAATTATCCTAATCGCGGAGATTGCGAGAGGATTTTATAGAAGGGATTGATGACTTTATTAGACATGCAATTGAACTTCCACCAAGAATAACTTGGATATAGTTCCTGTAGAGTGGGTCTTTAATTGTTGTTCTCATTTACGACAATGATGATGAGAAGGCAATGGCATGTATTTCAAACAGTGACGGTGTAGGTAGGAGTTTAACACTTCCTAAGCAAATAAAAGAAGAGGTTATAGAGAAATTCTCTAAGGAAGAGAAGTTTGGAGAAATATGTTGTCTATAAAGTGCACATATCACGTTCATGTAGCGTTCATCATCCTTCTTTTCCAAGAAAAATATTTTACCTTTAATTCTTTTGATTAGCATTTTCATACTTTTGTCACTCAAATTATTGTCTGAATCCGAAGAAATAACATCAATTCCCATTAATCTTGTATGGATCAGACTTGGAAGAAAGTTGAGAATAAACTTCCTTACATCTTTGTCATCACAAAGTCTTATGATCCCCATTTTATGGGAACTGCCATGAGCAACGGACGTCTTTCCATTACCATCAACCTTGTCACTCTCAATTAAACTTCTTTTTCTCGGAAAATAAAGTAGAGAATTCCTCTATAACCTCTTCTTTTATTTGTTGAGGAAATGTTAAATTCCTACCTACACCATCACTGTTTGAAACACATACCATTGCCTTCTCATCATCATTATCGCTAATGAGAACAACAATTGATCAAAGACACAACTGCCAGGTACCGTATCCAAGTTATTCTTTGTATCCAAGTTCATCTCGAGTAATATCACTACGAGGATAATCACCAAAGCCACCAGACATCTTTATGATGCCAATGAAGCAAGATGCGCTATTCAATGAGACTCATATTGTAAAGAAGAAGAAAGAGACTGATCTAGAAATGTGGATCGAGGGCCAAACCTCGACTGTACATGTAAGTTTTTTACTTTTCATTAAGTATTTTGATTTACATTTATATAAATTTTGAAATACTAATTCAATATAATTTTTCTTATAGGTTCGCTTCACAGGTGATGCGGAGGATTCATACGATCAACCACCTAATGAGTTGGACGAGACAATCCAACTTTCGAACAAGGATGCCGAAAAAATACTCCTTGAGTACTTTATAGACTTTGAACTAGATAATAGAACCTGTTTTCGAATGGACTTGCAATAAGTGCTAACTTAGTTTTTTAGCTTAATGTGTTAGTTCTATTGAACTTTATACTTTGTTTGTTTTAATATTGTTGTTAATGTTGTTGTTGTTGTTGTTGGTGGTTTTGTTATTGGTATTGTTGTTGTTGTTACTTGTAATAGAATATTTGGTATGCTGGCAGGTGGTGTAGTTGCCAAAACAGGCAGTTTTTGCTAAAATTATACCCGGAAAAGCGTCCAACTTCGATTGCTTTTTTATTTTTTTTAAAAAATACTTTCTGGGCAATAGCGACCAAAGTTGATCACTACTTAACCCAAATTTTCTAAAAAGCGACCAACTTTGGTCGCTATTCTGTTAAAAAATCTAGAAATTAGGGATCAAGTTTGGTTGCTTATGTTTAAAAAAAAATTAAATTCTTGAAGTTAGCGACCAATTTGGTCGCTTATGTTTTAAAAAAAAATTTAAAAAATAAGCGACCAACTTTGGTCGCTATTTTCCAGATTTTAAAATATAATATTTGTTTTACAGACCAAAGTTGGTCGCTATATTTTGAATAATAATAAATAATTAAAAAACGTAATTTAAATATAGAGATCAACTTTGGTCGCTAAATTTACATTATGAAAATATTAAGGTGACCAAAGTTAGTCGGTATATTGTTTACCCGGAATATATGTTCATTTTACCTTAGAGATCAAAGTTGGTCGCTAATTAGCAATCAACTTTGGACTCTAAGGTAAAAGGACCAGCAAAATAGTGACCAAGCTAACTGGGATGCTTTTTGCTCGCTTTGTGAATTGTAAGCGATCAACTGTGGTCGCTTTTTTCGGATTTATGGTAGTGATTTGCACCAAACTATATTGCTCCTAGTGTCATGATAAGTGGTAAAATTGAGATAATAATGTTTTAATTAATGATGACTAAGTGATAATTGTGTGTGAAGACACGTATCATGTATTTATTGAATTTGCTTAAACAAATGTATCAATGCGATTGGTCGTTTGGAGTGTTTTAACCCCGTTTTACGATTTAATGCTTCTAGTATACTTAAATTGTAAGAGTTGACCAAAGTTTGACTTTCGAGCAGATGATCTCGGATTGATATTTTGATGGTTTCAATAGGTTCTTACGGTGATTTTGAACTCAGGAATAAGTTTAGTTCGGCATCATACTTGGTAGTAAATTAATTCTTTTGCGGAAAACGAGGATTGCAACCCAAATATTTGTTGGACTTTAACTGATTGAGAGTAGACATTTACAAGGGTACATAGGAGCTCTGCAGTTTGCTTAATGCTTTACTTAAGCAATTTAAAGTTGGATAGTTTGAAAATTAGGCTAGTAGTTGAGCTAAATTTGCATCAGCTTGTACTTAACCGCAATATTTAATGCTGTGAGCCAAAGACTGTGACGACTGTTAGTAAATTCTACAAGTTTTTTTCTCTTTTGGTCGAAAAATATAGAGCTTAGATTACTTGCAGAAGTCATGCTCACTCTATGAGCTTAGTCTTGAGTAAATATATAAAGAAAGATAGCTTGAAGGAAAACAGAGGATAAGATCTCTTCCTTGTATTGTTTGTACCAAAATGATCAGGTTGCTAATGTGGTGCAGGGGACTTAAAAGATAGTCTTAGAATTTATCCACGGACGGTAGGTAAGGTGGTAACGTGAGCTCAAACTCATTTAACCCATTCAATCCGCTTAGACTAGGTTAGTTATTGATGTAATTATTTTAAAAATAGTCAGATTTACATGTGATAATTGAAAAATATGAGAATTACTCCCAAAAATTCAAAATAAAAGAGTTTTGTGTTTGTTTGCAATATTTATAGATTTTCTTTTATATTTCTCCAATTGTTTGCGTTTGTGTGCGTGTGTTTATTTGTTAAATAAGTAAAAAATACAAAAATATATTCGCATTCGCAAGTAAAATTCAGGTTTACAATTAAAAGTAATTAAGTTTGTTTTACGAAAAAAAATAAAAATAAAAGAGTTTTGTGTTTGTTTGCAATATTTAAAAATAATTAAGTTTGTTTTACAATTAAAAATTCAAAATAAAAGAGTTTTGTATTTCTTTTGCATTTATTTTATTTATTTCCCAATTATGTGGTTTCTAACAATTTGTTATTTTATTATATGTGATAATTGTTATTTAGCATCAATTGATATTTGTAAGTTAATTGGAATTTTATTAGGATTTTTTGGTTTAGAAATTAATTTAGGAGTTAAAATAAAAGAAAAGAGAAGAATTTGGAAGTAAAAGATTGGGCCAGCCTAAAAGATTGACCAGTAACAGGCCCAGTCGCCCAAACCAAAACCCCACAGACCCAGTCCAATCCGACTCCCACTTAACCAAACGACGCCGATTCAGGCGTCTCAAATCCGTGTCGTTCAATTCAATTGATCTAACGGTCAAGACCATACCAACCCTAACCCATATCCGCTATCCGACCCCGACCCATTACCAAACCGGATCGCCCCGTTATTCTTTTAAATCTGAGCCGTTGGAACCTATCATCCAACGGCTAAGATTAAAAGTCTGATTTTAATACATAAATAACCCCCAAAACCCCATTACCCGGTCATTTTGCCCAAAACCTTTCCCCCAATCGTCTCTGAGAGACGAACCAATTACCCCAAAACCCTAGCGCCGCCCTCCACTTCCACCGCTCGAAACCCGGCGGCCAGACGTCGCCGGCCACCCAAACCAACACCCCAGGACCTCCTCCCTCTCCCCATTCCAAATCCCTAACCCTCATCCCTCGAAACTTAGCGGGCTTTTCGAATTGCAGATCAAAAAAAAAATTGGTCAAGAACCCTAAATTCTAAAATAAGGATTTCCGTCCGATTAATCAGAGATTTGGAGTCTAATAGACCTTAATCGAAGTATTTTCGGTTGAGAATACTTCGATTAAGTTCCATTCGACTTCAAAATCCAAGTTCAAAGACAAAATGGTCCAAGACTGTTCTCATTTTGCCATTGTCTGAGGTATTTTCCTTTGTCTTTATTCTTATTTTGTTTGTTAGTCGTGTGAATGATTATCTATTTTTTTTTTCTCTTTTTATTTTTCTGTTCTTCTACACCATAAGGCCTTTATTTGGTCATTCTTTTTGTTTGTTTGTTGGAATATGTTGAGTTATAGAATGCGTAGTCGGTTCGATCAATACTGTCAAGTGTTTCATCATGCATTTTTATTTGTTTGCCTGAGAATTTCGAATCACTGATTCGACGATTGATTTGTTATCGATTATACGTGTTGTAGGTTGTGCCCGATACTTACGAATCACTGGTCCGTCGATTAGTTGTTATCGATTATACGCCTTATAATCGACTAATCGAATGTCGTCGCTTAGCTTCGCATAAGTCTGTTGGTTAGAACAATGTGGCAGTGAACTTGAATTTGCTTGACTGAAAATTTGTTTTGGTTTGTTAGCTTCAATCTCAGTGATCCTGTGTGAGTTTATGTGTTAGTAGAACTTTGATTTAAACACAATCGAATTGGTTATAGCTGATTTTGAAAGAGAGTGAAAGGGGATTAGTTTTAGGGCAGTGGTGTCAGTGAATACATGGTTTTAATCAGTGGAAGATAAGGCCTGAGATTAGTTTAGATTTGTTGGTCTGAAAATAAGTACTGCAGGCTATTAAACTAACATGTTGTTTAATAATAATGGGCTTCCAGGGAATATAAGTCAGGGATTGAATTCTTAATTCATTGAGTGCTCTTAAGAGCTGGAAAATCAAAATTCACATGGGAGGTGTGATAAAAGGGTTAAAGGGTGCACATGGGAAGGGAAAACAGGCTGGAAAAGAGCCTGGTTTTTGGCTATAAAAGGGAGAGTCCAGTGAAGGAAAAGGGGAGGACTTTTTCTAGAAATCATCAGATATACACTAATAATATAGATATAGAGATTAAGTTTACTGTTCTATTGGGTGTTGTAGAACAACTTTGAGTTCTGGTCGATTCATTCATATCTTTTGGTTCAATATTTAGCTACTGGAACTTCAGAGGTGTATTAGGCTAATTTCAAGTAGTTTTAGGTCTAACTAAACTAGCTTTTGGTACAAATATTGGTCTGTTGATATTTTCAAGTGTTCGCTGGGTATTTTGAAGTTAAAATTGGTCTGTCCAAGCTAATTCTGGGGTCATTTGCTGGTTGATTGCTGGTGTCCTGTTGTCACTGCTATGTAGTTGCTGTGCCTACTGACCTTGGTTCTCTTTTATTTTCGTTTTACTTCCAGGTACACATTTCTGAATCCATTCTAATGAAAAATGTGAATCGAAGCTGAAATAAAGATATTCACCAGCCCTATACACGAGAATACTTCTGCTGTTTTAATTTATAAATTGCTATAGTTGTTTGTTTAACTTTTATTTGATGTTACATAGGCAGTGAATTGATATAGTTGTTATTTTAGCCCAATAAAATCCGGTCGTGATGGCGCCCAGCACATTGCTAAGCCAGCCTGACCAATCCATACCAACCACGGAGCTAGAAGCTCTCTTTAACCCATTTAAGCAAATTAATTCAAGAAATAATAGTGATACATATACTGAAAACGGGGAACCAAGTCCCATAATACCTTAACTCCCATAGACCAAGGGTCAAGAGTCATGAGCCTCTATTGAACATGAGTGTGTAAAGGTTTACAAAATACCAAGTGCGGAAAGAAATGTCAATACAAAATAAAAAGACAGTGAGAAGGAATATCGGGTAAAGTATTCCGCATTTATTTAATCAAAATGGTGTTAAAAACAGGATAGTATGAATACAGTGGCTTGTTTAGCTACCACGAGTAGGCGCCATCACGATCCTGATGTTGGGGGAAAATCCAGGTCGTGACAAGCGCAGATAAGAAATCCGCAATAAAACACTATGTAAAGCTGTAATCAAATACCCTGTCTTAGAATCAACATCAACTGTACCTATTCCAACAAGTACCAGCAAAATAGTATAACAACTATCAGATGTAGCTAAATGCAATGCAATGCATGATATGACCGCTACGGCGTGTAGCCCGACTCCAATTTTGGGTACCCGTGCTCACTGTGGGGGTTCAGACTCCGGAGGGGCTCCTACAGCCCAAGCACATCTCATAGAGATATCCCTGCGGCGCGCGGTCCGATCCAACATATACCTCGCTGCGGCGTGCAGCCCGATCCACTACTAGTCAGCTAATATGCAGATACAGCCTCGCAGGCTCAAAAGTAGTTCTTGAAAACTCTTTTATCATTTTTCAGTTGGAATACAGTAATATCAAGTTCCAGAGATTGGAATTTGCATAATAACAAAAATAGCTGCGGACTAGTAGTAAACTAGCATGCCTATATGATAAGACAATGATAACGATCCTCGCGGGATCCAATAACTGGCTCACGGCCCACATGTATACTCAACCGCCCAAGAAGGGGGTTCCTCGGCTCAAGAGTGGCCATTATCACAATATATATATACATATATGCAACCATCCGAGAAGGAGGTTCGACGGCTCATAACACACAGTATACTATTAGTCGGGAAGGACTAAGTCCGAACCCCCAATCACAATGTCACCACGCCCGTCATAAAACGCGTGTCTCATCCCAATATAGCACTGTGAAGTGCTAGTACGGGGTTTCAAACCCTCGGTACATTATTTACTACTACCACTCACCTCGATCCGATAGAAGCCTTAATCCGCCTTGCGCTCGCCTCGCAATTCAATCACCTTGAATGCCGAATCTGCTCAAAATCAATGAGAATACATCAATATAGGCTAATTAAACACAACCCATTCGAAATAACTCAATTTACATCAAAATTCCCAAAGTTGTCAAAACCCGAGCCCCGGGCCCACATTCCGAAAATTTACAAAATTCACATTTCCGGAACCCTCGTCTCGCCACGAGTCCATACATATAAAATTTACCAAAATCGGACTCCGTTTGCCCACTCAAATCGGTGTTTTTCTTCAATTTAGGCTTAGGGCTCAAACCCACATTTAATCTTCCATTTACAGAAATTTAACCAAGGATTTCATGTTAAAATGATGTAATTAAGCCACAAAACTTACCTCCGACGAATCTCCGATGAAATCCCGGCAATCTCCCGTGATTTCTTCTCTCTAGGGCTCAAAATTATGTTTTGGGGTGTGAAACCCGTGAGCCCTCTGTTCTGTGATATAAATTCACTGCCAGAGCAATTTGCTCTACGCGATCGCAGCCTTTGGCACGCGATCGCGATGCACAAATTTTGGGCGGCCTAATTTTCCTCTACGCGATCGCGTGATCCTGGACGCGATCGCAGTGAACAATTCAGTGACCCTACGCGATCGCAAACGAATTAACGCGATCGCAGTGAACAAACTCGGCCGGCTCCCAGATTAACCTACGCGATCGCGACACACGACACGCGATCGCACTGCTTCCGACCAAATACCCTACGCGATCGCATAAAACCTCACGCGATCGCACTGGTTCAACCTCCAGACTTACGCGATCGCAGGCTTTACTTCGCGATCGCAGAGCTCGGGATTTCTCCCTTACGCGATCGCATGGCCATCTCCGCGATCGCGGAGAGCAAAATTGCTCTGCAATTATTGCAGCAGAACAGCAGTGCCTTTTGGCACAAATTGGTCCGTTTGGACCCCCGAAATCAACCCGAGGGCCCCGGGACCCCAACGAAAACCACCAACATACTCCAAAACACGATACGAACTTGTTCCAATCATAAAAACACCACCCTAAACATCAAAATCACCAATTACACACGGATTCAGGCCTAAATTTCTTAAAACTTTCCGAATTACACATTCGATCAAAAACCCGACCAAACGATGTCCGAATGACCTGAAATTTTGCAGGCATATCCAAAATCACCTAGCGGAGCTACAGAAATTGTCGGAATTCCATTCCGACCCCCGGATCAAAATATCACCTACCATCCGGATTTCGTCAAAATTCAACCTTAGCCAATTCAAGCCTATTTCTACACCGGGTCTCCAAATTCAATTCCGATCGCTCCCCTAAGTCACAAATCACCTTCCGGAACTAACCGAATCATCGGAATCCGATTCCGAGCCCTCTAACCAAATAGTCAACTCCGGGTTGACTTTCCTTATTCGAGTTTCCTTCACAAAGGCTATATGCCTCATTTTCAATCCAATTCACTCCTAACTCACCCGATAGACTTTAATATTGATAATAAAGCATAAAACATACAATTTCAACATAACGGGGTGGTAATTCCCGTAACGACGGGCCGGGTCGTTACATTCTCCCCAACTTAAACAAACGCTCGTCCTCGAGCGTACCGGAGTGGTACTAGAAGCAACTCAATAGCTGAATGACCTTACCCAGCATATATTCGGGCGATCACACGTCGCCCTATCTCTCATAAGCCTGAAACACCATATAGCTGAAATCTCACGGACCATCTTAACCATAAACCACATTGTACTTTCTGAAATCATATACCAATTGCTAATCCCATTCCTGTACTCAGGATACACTAGAATCCACTGCAATAAGCCATACTCACCACTCCGGGTGAGATCATATGATGTATCGACAACCCAATCACTCGAGACGATAGTCTCTAATCACAACAACTGGCCACAATAACCAAATACTAGCTGAAAACCTCTTTCATTAGATAGAGTCTTATTCCAACACCTCCATATCCTGCCCACGGCAGCTGAAGCACGTGATATACCGAACCCATCTCTCGGGTTAACCATTCGTGAATCTATTTCCCTTTTTAAAATTCATACCACGATAGGTTTCGGAGCCAAACCTCGGTTTCTACCTTTCTAACAAGCTAAGACCCAATATGCTCGTATTCAATAATGACTCCAACGGTCATTTCGATTATAACACACCACACTGGTGATAAACACCTTAACACCGGCCTAAGCCACGACGAGCACAACATAGGCTCCAATAGAAACGTCTGCACACACTCGAATCATGACAGCTCAAATCATGACAACTGTCTCCAGCAAATAGAGCTGCAATTCAATTCCTCTGTGCCATCATAACATAGAACTGAGATCGCGTCTCGCATTATAGAAAGAGTACCTGAATCCTCCTCGAGAGGTCATAACATCACGTGGCCTTACCACGATTCGTGATTATATCCAAACACTATTACTCATGAAGCACCTCAATTTACCAAGCTCAAAACGGTCAGCCACACACATATTTAGGTCTGAATCCAAGCAATCAATCTCACCCACGGTGAAACAATTAACATATGCTATCAAATCCTGAAAGGACACAACCAATGTGCCATTCGCCGAGCGATATTCACAATATTCTGTTGCGGCGTGCAACCCGCTCCAATGACATACCCGTGGCGGCGTGCCACCCGATCCAAATAAACCGTGGCGGCGTGCCACCCGATCCATGCATAAATCTCGCAAAAAGGAAATGCATATCGAGTCGAATTTTCTCATTACAACAAACATATATATATATATAGCCTCAAGCTCGGCCACATGAAACGCATCCGACAACGTTTCTCAATACTGGAACTAAATCAATGGTAGATACCTCTACACTAACATCCGCCACTAAGGTCCAACTAACAAAGCAATGCCTACCAGCCATCCGTTGGTCCTAGGTACAACTACTCTGTTGGAGCATACTCTGATGCTCTTTTCTATGCAATTTGTGCCATTTTTCGACATAGTCCATATCACATTAGTCTAGACAATCTGACCCATGACAACCAGTCAGCAATCAAGTATCATAATTCGAATTCGTTTTATCAAGTCAAGAGAGAGCCTCTAAGGCTTCCGATTTCCAATAATCACAAAACGGTGTCGATGCACACGATATACAACCACTGCATAGGCGGATAACGAGAATTTCAAGTCTCCTTCACATATATAACATATGAATTACTATGCCTGATTCCGTATTTCACCGTACATATACATAACGCACATCAAGCGTCCATTCATACCACGACAGCCATTCAGAAATTTTACTATGCCATCAACGACTCAATTATTACAGTCGATCCCACAAGAGAATACCACCATACCACTGGATATTATCAGTTTACATTACCTTGTCCTTTTTGGATCATATTCCCTGCCAAGTTAATAGAATAGCAGTACCGTTTTCTTAAATCATCAGAAAGATCGATTCTTAATTCATCTGCAGCTGTTCGCGCTGCTCAATAATTTTATTGACTTCCCATATATTATGAACTGTTCTCAAAACCTAGAATATACCATTATCAACTTTCCATAACACATCGCGTATACCATACTAAGATAACATGGAAATTCTCATCCCTTTCCTACGCCGCAAACATCGACGCAATCAACTAGTCAAGGACTTTTATGATCTCATATAGAGAAAACTCATTACACATTCCAAGCTTTGCATACCAACAGGAAATACACTTATTTTTCAAACCACATTAAAACACATCATAAACTCTTTCTCCCAATCACATTGCATAAGTTAAACTGCCAGGACTGAGTCCTTATACACATATTATACCCATATCGGGTTACACGACTGCCAACACTCAAAAGCTTTATTGCACAATATCTGCAAGACTCATTACTTCAACCACATACCAGGAATTAGTCGTATTCTTTATCATACCACTTCGGTTTATTAACAAGTTGTTCCATTTACCCAGTTTCCTTTCTGATTCATCTTTGATTTAATATTAGCCACTACCGTAGCACCATAACACATGAACTCATTCCACACGAGACTCGTACATAAGACCACACGGTCTGAGACATATAGGCCACTGAATACTCTCTCAATATTTCCAGAAGGATCACATCCTACAATACTTTATTTGAAGAACCTCTTGCGATTTGAATTCGTTATCATTACCTTCCAATACGGATTACATAGAATCCCTTCATTCACATAATATAACACAAGTACCGATCTCTTCTAACGAAACCACCATCTTTAGCCACATGTACAATTTTGAGACACCTGGCTGTTACAAGTAAAATCTTGAACACCGTAAACAATTCTCGGGCGTTAGTCATCCTTATTCAGCTGTAATTCAACTGTCTTATTGAACAGAACCACTCGTGCCTTATTAGAATTTTGACACTGCAGATCATGATTACATACAGATACTATTAGCTATCACTCTTTTCTATACACCAAGCATTCCTTACCAACCTCGGTTCAAAATACCCTAGTATTTCTTCACATCTACGAAGCACCATAACCTTTATCAGAATTTTCCCAACATACTTAGAGACAGAATCAACATAGCACACAATAGTGCAATCAGTTAATCAATAGCAACCTCCCCAACTTAGCTCGAAGCCATTCATCAAAGCACTTTCAACCACTCATATCGGTATTACTCAAGTGATGCCGAAATGTTAGTATGATATTAAACTCAAGTCATTTACAAGCTTCGGCGGAGATTCGAATCATCAGAAATATTAACTCTTTTGCAATTCTTGCATTCATTCACACACAACAGTTACGCCCCCTCTTTAGGTGACAAAATCTTTTCTAAGTCCCGAATTTTTCCAAAAATTTCGGCAGAGTTCCCTTTGTAAATTGGCCTATCCACCTGCCAGAGAATCACCAAAACCATCCTAGCAATACATTCACAGCTCAACAAGACATCACAATGTATTTCAACAACATTAAATCTCAATACTACACAATTCATATTATCATAATTGGTACACGAACATGCGTTGTACCTGCTCGAATCATAACACATATCAACTACATTTCAATTACACATGAGAATCAATCCACATACCTCTTTCTCAATTTAGCATTTCATCACAATACCTTCCACCAGGATACACATAGCAAAATCACTTTAGTCTTCCCGAGTTTAAACTTGTTCCACTACAAATAAGGCATTTTACCTTCCAATTACGAGATATGATAAATATTCACCACGCCCATAGCTCGGGGCTACACAACAGTTTAGATAAGAGTCGAACAATTAACAACTCATCCATTAGTAAACCTTCCATAATACTTTACAGATCGGCACAAGGCCCCAAACATGGCTACTAGCCCAAGTACATAGATATAAGCCCAGTCTTAGTCACTTTACACAGTAATTTATCAATTGGGAAGGATCAAGTCCAAATCCCCAGTCACAATACCACCACGCTCGTCACATGACGCGTATTCCATCTCAACACATCACTTTATAGTGCAAATACGGGGTTTCAAACCCTCAATACATTATCTATTGCCACCACTCACAAAATCAGCACCTCAATGCTCAAGTCATAAACAAGGTCCAGCCTCAAGTCATCCTGACTGGCCCAACATGAACTCACCGAGATTATATCTCGCCCCTCGTTCGAGGAAATCATAAGCCATAAGGCAATTACATTACCGAGCGCTCGATGCGTACACAGACGTGTGGAAGGAATTTCAAAAATTATATCTCAAGCTGAATCAAGTGCGCACGATAAGAATTCCAAGAAATGTGAAGTGTTTCCTAAAGGTTCGCGGCCTCCCGAGGATAAGTACAGGCGTCCCCGTACCGATCCACAAGACTCTACTAACCGGCTCAAGACTCATGAGGCCTAGTAAACCTAGGCTTCGATACCAACTTGTCACGACCCCAAATCCGGTCGTGATGGTGCCCAGCACACTGCTAGGCCAGCCTGACCAATTAACAACAATCATGGAGCCATAAGCTCACTTTAGCCCATTTAAGCATATTAATTCACGAAGCAACAACGATACATATAACGAAAATGGGGAACCAAGTCCCATAATACATCAACTCCCATAGACCGAAGGGTCAAGAGTCGTGAGCCTCTACCGAACATGAGTGTATAAAGGTTTACAAGATACCAAGTGCGGAAAGAAAAGTCAATATGAAATCAAGAGACAGTGAGAAGGAATATTGGGTCCTGCGGACTCTGCAGCTACCTCGAATATCCACAAATGTCGCCTCGCACAGCTACTGGATCACTGCTGAGAGGTACCTGGATCTGCACACAAGGTGCGGGGAGTAAAATGAGTACTGCCAGACTCAGTGGTAATAAACAAGGGTAAGACAGCGCAGATAAGAAATCCGCAATAAAACACTATGTAAAGCTATAATCAGCTACCCTGTCATAGAATCAATCTTCATTGTACCTGTTCCAACAAATACCAATAAATAGCATAACAGCTAGCAGATGTAGCTAAATGCAATGCAATGCATGATATGACCGCTACGGCGTGTAGCCCGACTCCAATTTTGGGTACCCGTGCTCACCGTGGGGGTTCAGACTCCGGAGGGGCTCCTACAGCCCAAGCACATCTCATAGAGATATTCCTGCGGCGTGCAGTCCGATCCAACATATATCTCGCTGCGGCGTGCAGCCCGATCCACTACTAGTCGGCTAATATGCAGATACAGCCTCGCAGGCTCAAAAGTAGTTTTTGAAAACTCTTTTATCATTTTTCAGTTGGAAAACAGTAATATCAAGTTCCAGAGATTGGAATTAGCATAATAACAAAAATAGCTGCGGACTAGTAGTAAACTAGCATGTCTATATGATAAGACAATGATAACGATCCTCGCGGGATCCAATAACCTGGCTCACGGCCCACATGTATACTCAACCGCCCAAGAAGGGGGTTCCTCGGCTCAAGAGTGGCCATTATCACAATATATATATACATATATGCAACCATCCGAGAAGGAGGTTCGATGGCTCTAGAATAGCCAATAATACAGGTATCAACAGGTTGGACTAATATGTAGTCTCCAGTTCATGATCGACCCCGCACTCTCAAGAGTGTGCGTGTCTCGCCGCTATACGGCGTCACAAAGTGGTATACCGGGGTTTCGAACCCGCTGGTCATCACCCACATCTATTACTCACCTCAATATCACCCACATCTATTACTCACCTCAATACGAATCAAGCTCCGCACGCGTAGAATCTGATCAAATAGAGTAGAAACACAACAAATTAGGCCAATGGGACGACACCCAATCAATACAACTCAATTTACATCAAAATTCCCAAAGTTGTCAAAACCCGAGCCCCGGGCCCACATTCCGAAAATTTACGAAATTCACATTTCTGGAACCCTCGTCTCGCCACGAGTCCATACATATAAAATTTACCAAAATCGGACTCCGTTTGCCCACTCAAATCGGTGTTTTTCTTCAATTTAGGCTTAGGGCTCAAACCCACATTTAATCTTCCATTTACAGAAATTTAACCAAGGATTTCATGTTAAAATGATGTAATTAAGCCACAAAACTTACCTCCGACGAATCTCCGATGAAATCCCAGCAATCTCCCGTGATTTCTTCTCTCTAGGGCTCAAAATTATGTTTTGGGGTGTGAAACCCGTGAGCCTTCTGTTCTGTGATATAAATTCACTGCCAGAGCAATTTGCTCTACGCGTTCGCAGCACTGGGCTCGCGATCGCGATGCACAAATTTTGGGCGGCCTAATTTTCCTCTACGCGATCGCGTGATCCCGGACGCGATCGCAGTGAACAACTCAGTGACCCTACACGATCGCAAACGAACTAACGCGATCGCGAAGAACAAACTCGGCCGGCTCCCAAATTAACCTACGCGATCGCGACACTCGTCACGCGATCGCACTGCTTATGACCAATACACTACGCGATCGCATACTCCCTCACGCGATCGCACTGGTTCAACCTCCAGACTTACGCAATCGCAGGCTTTACTTCGCGATCGCAGAGCCCAAGATTTCTCCCTTACGCGATCGCATGGCCATCTCCGCGATCGCGGAGAACAAAATTTTTCTGCGATTATTGCAGCAGAACAGCAGTGCCTTTTGGCACAAATTGGTCCGTTTGGACCCCCGAATTCATCCCGAGGCCCCCGGGACCCCAACGAAAACCACCAACATACTCCAAAACACGATACGAACTTGTTCCAATCATAAAAACACCACCCTAAACATCAAAATCACCAATTACACACGGATTCAAGCCTAAATTTCTTAAAACTTTCCGAATTACACATTCGATCAAAAACCCGACCAAACGATGTCCGAATGACCTGAAATTTTGCAGGCATATCCAAAATCACCTAGCGGAGCTACAGAAATTGTCGGAATTCCATTCCGACCCCCGGATCAAAATATCACCTACCATCCGGATTTCGTCAAAATTCAACCTTAGCCAATTCAAGCCTATTTCTACACCGGGTCTCCAAATTCAATTCCGATCGCTCCCCTAAGTCACAAATCACCTTCCGGAACTAACCGAATCATCGGAATCCGATTCCGAGCCCTCTAACCAAATAGTCAACTCCGGGTTGACTTTCCTTATTCGAGTTTCCTTCACAAAGGCTATATGCCTCATTTTCAATCCAATTCACTCCTAACTCACCCGATAGACTTTAATATTGATAATAAAGCATAAAACATACAATTTCAACATAACGGGGTGGTAATTCCCGTAACGACGGGCCGGGTCGTTACATTTAGCCCAATATAATAGTGATATAAATTGTATACACTGGACGGTGGACTGTTATCTCTTTGGATTCATTGAGTTGTATTGGAAGTTTCAGTGATAATTAGTTCTCTGTCAGTTAGCTTTGAATATTAATTGGATTAATTTCATATTAGGTTAACAAATTAAGTCACTATTTCTAGATGGCTTTCTGTTCGATGTCCAGTTTGAAATCGTTCTATTCATATTTAGTTTAAGGGGAGCATAACCGAATTTGGGATAATCACATTTAAATGAAACCATCAAAGAAAAGATCAAATTGCCACCGTTAATCATCATTTCTAACTTATGGACCAGTTAGCATAAATACGTTGGCCAGTATTACAAATCCGTGTGAATAACAAAACAGGACCTCAACCTTGGGTCGACACAATTAATTTGTAGCGGCCTAGATCGTTTGACCCAAAACAGAAATAATGGGATTACATTGTGTCCGTAATTCATGTTCCGTTTAGGAGTGCACATTAATAAAGGCCATTAATTTTGTAGAATCAGTAGGTTTAACATATTTTGAGTGCGAGTAAATGTAGTAAGGTTAAGAACATTAATCCAATAGGCATGAGTTGAGTAAGGCGAGTTAACGTTGAAGTTCAATGAAATTTCAAATAAATATTAATAATTAAAGTTAATTGTAACTTCCCATAGTTGTAAATAATTAATTCAAATGATTTATTCATCAAACAATGTGGGCTTAAGTTAGTTGTAAGGTAATCAGTTTTCTCTTGAAAAATTACTTGTCAATTCCATCTTTTATTTATAGTTTTAACTTTAGTAATATCCTTTTTTCGTTAACAATGGTTTTAAGTTGGTAACCAGTGAATGCTGATTTTTTTTTAGCATGTAGTTAATTAGAACTTTTCTACTTTATTTTTAGAGACAAACTTAAATGAAGAAAATGTAGTCACTTCAGGATTACCTTTTTAAAATAAATGAGACGAGCCCCGCTAAATAATGCACATATCATGGCGCCCCTCATAAACATATATATTCGAATACTTAGAATTCGGGACGTGCCATCTAGCAAATTTTCATGGCCTCCCGTAAAAATTAGTAACATATAGTTGACATAGGCGCGTTAGTTTAATAATATTACTTTCCTTATCCGGGTGCACATTTATGTGACCCAAATTCAAATCTCAACAAAGTCGAAATGTGTCGACAACCACGGGTGCACTGGTGCGACGTGGTTCGAGATACGTTTTCACAACGTTGCAGTTCCATTTATTAAAATAATGAATAATAATATTAAAAGCGGTTGAAAGTTAAAATTTGCACATAAGTTAAAAGCATGTTATAAAAATTAGATAGTTAAGCCAAATGTGACAATTAAGCGACCGTGCTAGAACCATGGAACTCGGGAATGCCTAATACCTTCTTCCGGGTTAACAAAATTCCTTATCCAGATTTCTGGTTCGCGGACTGTTAAATAGAGTCAAACCTTTCCTCAATTCGGGATTCAAACCGGTGACTTGGGACACCATAAATCTCCCAAGTGGCAACTCTAAATCTCTTAATAAATGAATCCCGTTTTGATTGTCCTTTAATTGGAAAAACTCTCTCTACCACGCCCTTCGCGGGGTGCAGTAGCACCGAAAGGAGGTGTGACAGCTCTGGCGACTCTGCTGGGGAGATTTGAAAGCATTTATTTGAACTTGCATGCTGACCCGCTTTTAAATACTGGACAAAACGAAAAAAAAGGAAAAAGTGTAGAAAAATGGATACTTATTTTCAGAAAAAAAATGTGTTTTGCCAACAAAATGATAAATTTTGTTTTCAAAATAGTTTGCTTTATTTTGCCAACAAAACAAAATAGTTTGCTTTATTTTGTCAAAAAAAAATAGTTTCTTTGTCGGTCAATAAAAGGAAAAAATATAGTTTGTTTTGTTGGACCGAACTACGCGGGTTTGATTCTCACCGAAAGGGACAACGAAAGGCTAACTCTGCACAAACAGCCATTTTTGGGTCATTATTTAGATTTCGGTCGGTTGACCCGCAGTCATAAATAGGTCTAGTAATGCTGTGTTGACAAGAATGGCCGAATGTCCTTAAAAGGGACGCCGGAAGGCTGACTTTGCGCCAACATCCACTAAAGAATCATGTTAGGATTTTTATCCGTTAAACGAGCGCAGCCTTAAAATCTTCGTCTTGAAAGTGCTGAAAGGCCGTGGTCGAAAATTAGGTCTTTTTATTCGAAATTTGAAAATAGTCCAATCATTTGTCAGCCAAAATGATCTTCTTCTTTAACACTGATAAATGTGCAGGATGAGCACGATTCAAAATGAACCCTTTTCACTCATGACTAAAATCCCAATCCAAATACGACTATGGTGGGGTGATCTGGGCGAGGAAGGGCAGGGCGAAGTCAAGAAATATTTGAAAGGTCTCACAGGTCTGCTTGAAATAAAGCCTCGAGGGGATATCATAAGAGCATTAGTCACATACTGGGACTCCGCACACAATGTCTTTCACTTCTCGGATTTTGAGCTCACCCCAACTTTGGAGGAGATGACCGGATATATTGGAAACACTGATATACCATTAGGGCACCAATATCCAGTCGCTCCAAGGGTTGTCGCCGTGCACCGGTTTTTGGACTCATTAAAGATAGTCAGAACGGTACATAACCCAGATTTGGCACAAGGGTTTTGTACCTTAAGCTTCATCTATCAAAGGTACGGTCATGTGGGAGGTTTTGACGAGCCAGAGAATAAGTTATGCAGCAAGGGTAATCGCCAGAAATGGGAGGAGCACAGACGAATTGCCTTCATGATAGCCTTTTTAGGACTTATGGTATTCCCGAGAAAAGACGGGAATATTGATATAAAGATAGCCGGAATTGTCAGTACTTTGCTTGCCCAAAACGAAAGTACTCTTGCTCCCATGATACTATCGGACATATATCGAGCTCTCACAGCCTGCAAAGCCGGGGGAGATTTTTTTGAATGTTGTAATTTGTTGCTACAAATATGGATGATCGAGCACCTGTGTCGCCGTACCCAGTTTCTGAGGTATGGGTTGGTTGAGAAAACCTGCATAAAGGAATTCTATACAAGGGTTGATAGGACCATCTTACCTGAAGGAATCTTGGCGTGGAGGGCGTACTTCCAGGCCCTCAGCGCAAGTCAAATACAGTGGACGTTGGGTTGGTAACCGATAGACAGAATTGTGTACATGCCAGCAGCTAGGTCCCACTTTATCTTAATGGGACTTAAGAGCATTCAACCTTATGCACCCCATCGGGTTTTAAGGCAGCTTGGGAGGTGTCAGATAGTGCCCAAAGACGAGGACCCGAGTACCCAGGTTATTGAAATTGTCCCCGATGGCCAATTCCCAGAAGCAAGGGTCCGCCAGATCTGGAGCAAATGCCAATATCTGGAGTCAAACACTTGTGTGCAGGATCGAACTAGAGGAGAGGTTGTACCCGGATATCTTACTTGGTATAAAGGAGAAACATCGGGTGAAAGGCCAGCCAAAAGACCTCACCTCAGAGAATTTGCTGAAGCGTCACAAGAACAGTGGGACTGGTTAGCCAAGGAAGAAGCTTACAGAACGAATATTGGTAAAATAGAGCAGCGGGTCCAAGGTCTCCAATTTGAAAAGGATACGCAAGCCGCCGCTGACGAAGGAGACAAAAAGAGGTTGACACAGGAAAATGACTTCTTGAAAGCTCAAATCTGGCAAATGAGAATAGATGCTGACAGACAGTTGAGGAGCCGATCAGACGAAAGGTTGATAAAGGGTTTGGAAAATCAAGTCGCAGATGTCCAAAGAGAGTTGGAAGAGTCAAAGGTCCAGACAACGAGGATTCGTGCTAGCTGGAGAAGGGGGCACATCAACGGGCACTTCATCTACAACGAGTGGAAAGAGATTATACTGAGATCATCACTAATCCGAGGGAAGCAAATGTTACCCTCATAGAGCGGGTTTTTAAACAAGCCCGGGATGCCAGGGCAGACATCGACCGTTGTCACAATTTTATGACACGACTGCAAGAACAAGTAGATAGGCTCTTAGACCAAGTCACCGGCAATGCTCAGATATTGGGGGCGAAGAACCGGTGGATAGAACAGTTACTCAGAGAAAGGGATAGGATCAAGGACAGAATTGAAGAAATCGGGCATTATGTCACGATGAAGTGCTTAGCTTGTGAACAAATTCCCCGCACCGCCCTTTTTGCTTCGGTTATGGATTATGTTCATCTGATCATGAGAGAGTTAAGAGGATTACATAGGGACCTGGCACCAATGCCCACGACAAGGCCGAACGATGCCTTGCAGGGCCCCCAGAAATTTAAGGACATTAGGCTGATGATTAAAAGATGTATTTTGAAATTTTGAAAAAAATAAAACTAATTGGCATCTTTGCTATTTTATTTGTATTCTTGAGTCAAGCATTTCTTTTATTTTGATGATTGTTGTAGGACATGTTTTGTAACCGTAAGGGTTTTGTTATAAGAATTCCAAGTTTTGCCACAATATTGTTATTTAGAATTACGCTCGGTCTGATTTACGCAGGAACGTGATACGTTGGCAATCCACATAAGATTCGACCACTACTAAAAAGAAAAAGGAAGAAAAAAAAGAAAGAAAAAAGGGAGAGAAAAAGGGAGGTTAATAACAAGCGAGGTTTTCAAGGATAATTGAAAAGAGAAAAGCTAGAATAACGCATGCGGTGAATACATATAGAAATGGTTAACTGATTAGGCGCATTGCATCCAACATGCGATAACATATCTGTTAAACTCAGTAAGCTAACAAGTTTGTTGCATTTCCAGAGAAGTTTAGCAGTTGACTTGACAGAATATACTGGCCAATCACCATTATCGTACTAGATCAAAAGGTCCAATTCCAGCAAGCATGTCTAGTTCCGACAAAAGTTTCGATGGAGAGAAAACAGAGATACAGATCATGAAAAAGGAGGTGGACCGATTGAGACAACAAATGACAGAGATGCACCTAGCCTGGGCTAGGGGACAATCATCACCAAACCTTCCTACTCTTACACCAGCACCGGAGCGTCCGCCCATTGACCCCTCGACAAGTGCACCGATCTATCCTTATTATCAAGGGGAAAACCCCTATACATCCCAGGTTTCACCAGCCAGACAAAATCCTCCTTCCCCGGTTACCCCTATTTTTGTGGCACCTCCACCTGCTACTTTACAAAAGTCGTCCAGTGAGCCGCTTTTTCAAATCCATGACAATCATTGTTATTCTCCCGAGCCTACCTTTAGGGCTCCTAAACCGCATTCACACACCTCTCAATGGGATAACCCGGCAGAACCGGAAAGATACCCCAAAAGTTTGGAACAGGAGGAGGTTATTCGGAAAGTTAAAAGCCTGGAGCAATCCTTCAGGAATATGCATGGTTTAGGCAACCAAGTCAGTTTTTCGTACAAAGATCTTTGCCCATTTCCAGATGTCCAGTTGCCCGCTAGGTTCAAAATGCCCAAGTTTGATCTATACGTGGGGCATGGTGACCCAGTATCCCATCTCCGAAGTTTCTGCAGCAAAATGCGAGGAGCTGGAGGGCGAGATAAAATTCTGATAGCTTACTTCGGTTAGAGCTTAGGAGGGTCTGCACTGGAGTGGTACACCGGACAGGATCCCAGCAAAAGGTTTACATGGGATGACCTGGCCCAAGCATTCATCGGCCAGTTTCAATATAATCTTGAAATAATCCCTGATCGCTTATCATTGCTAAAATTAGAGAAGAAACCCGCCGAAAGCTTTAGAGAATTTGGGTTCCGCTGGAGGGAACGAATCTTGGACAATGGGCGAAAGCCCGATCCAGCAGCAAGGGTAGATCCACCGATAAGAGAAAACGAGATGGTAGATTACATCGGTTGGTAAATCTTTCAATGAAGTGGTCAAAATGGGCGGAATGATAGAAGAGGGACTTAAGTCCAATAAGATCTTGAGCTATTCCGCGTTAAAAGCAACAACTCAAGCTATTCAGAATGGCACAGGGGTTGCATTCGGGAAGAAGAGAAGAGAAGAAGTTGCAACGGTAGAGGAGGGTACTTGGTCCAGATCGAAAGGTCCTTCACCTCATTACCAAGCCGGACCCTACCACCCAAATCACCCTAATCACCCTCCCCGAAACACATATCCACCACCAAGGGCTTACAATAACCCTCCAGGACCGGGTTTCCGAGGGAATCATGCCTTCAGAAAGGAAAAGACACAAAGAACATTCATTGAGTTGGGAGAAACTTATACTGCTCTGTTCCGCAAATTGAAGCAGATAGGTTTGTTGAGTCCTATTGAGCCAAGATTGCCAAATCCCCTACCCCAAAATATGGATCGCTCCGTAAGCTGTGAGTATTGTTCAGGGGCTCTCGGACATGATACCGAGAAATGTTGGAAACCTGAAACATGCAGTGCAAAATCTTATTGACACCAATAAGATCGAGGTTCAGACACCAGAGGCACCCAACATTAATCAGAATCCATTGTCGGCTCACCCTTAGACCCATATGATCAAATTGATACACAAGGGAAGGGAAAATTAAGAAGCCCGATCTGTATTCCACAGCAAAACCAATCGGCAGAAGTTGGTATATAAGAAGTCATGCTTGGTAATCAAGAGGAGTTTTCGGTGGTTTGTTTTTGTTGTCATTTCTTTTGTCCGAGTTGTTTCCAGGGTTGTGACCTAGATTTTGTCTTGTAGTGAAACCCTCTTATCTTTCCATTTTGGTCATTTCAGTTTGCTTAGTCTTGTAAAGTTTTGTTTCAGGTTTGTATTTTTGGTTTGCTTGGTTGAATTTGAACCATTTCTCCGTTTAGTTTAATGAAACTTTCAGTCTTTTTACCCCAGTCGTCTTTTTGTTTAGTTCTTCTATCTTTAGATTTGTCATTTGTTCGAACGCCGATTCTAATGACATGGCATCGCACATAATTTTGGCCTAATATTAAGGGTTAATCATGAAGCAATTGAAGATAATCAGGGCATTTTAAAAGAAATAAAAATGATTTGAGATTATGTGGAGCCTGAATCATGTGAGACTGGGACAGGTAAAACACAAAGAAACCCTTAAGGGAAAATTGGACATGCTAAGACGGGGTTAGCTCGTGATACCGAAATGAAAGTGTCGTCCAACAATACTTTAAAATGACAGATGAAAAGGCGAATGGACGATATGGTTATCAATCATGGCACAACCAGAAGATGTCGTGAATATGTTGTTTGTACTTGACATGTTTTGAAGATTGGAATGACGAAGGCATTTTGTTCTGCTATCCAAACACTTTATCCATCGTCAACCCTTTGTGCCTTATTTTAAATTCTTTCATACCCCTCCTTCGGAATTAGTTGCAAAGACTAGAAACACAAGTTTGAAAGACAAGAGAAGAAAGGGATAAAGAAAAAGAAAAGAAAAGAAAACAACAAAAAGAGATAAAAAAGAAAAATGAATGAAACTTGAAAAAAACAAAAAGAGATAAAGAAAAGAGAAATAAAAATGAATGAAAAAGAGAAACTTGAAAAACGAGGAATTGGGAACTACGTTTGACCTGATTCCTCAAAGAGAATACGTAGGCGCCCACGGCTCGGTCATAGTGTAAATAAAGAAATAAAAATCCCCAAGTAAGAAACCGGGGCAAAGAAAAATTGTGTTGATTATAAATAAATTTAGGTCCGAAGGTTGTAAATTTTGAACCCAGAATTAATTTGTTTTGAGCCTTTAATACCCTTTCTTTCTAGCCCTATCCGAATCCCACATTACGGTCCAAAGAAAGACCTTCCGATCAGTCTTCAAAATAGGCCAAGTCAAACAAACACGAGAGTCTCATCAGAATATGACACTTTGATTCCCAGCAGAAAAGACTCTGATTCCCAGCAGAAAGGAAATACGAGAGAGTCTTAGCAGTGACGCCCCAATCCCCAGCTAAAAGTAAATGAGAGAGTCTTACCGGTGAAAACCTTCACAGGCACCATAAGGCGACGGAGAAAATCAAAATGAGAGAGGCTTGAAAGTGAAAACCCTTCGGGCACTACAAGTCGAATAAAGGTGATAATTAGATGGAAATCACGAGACAGAAATCGTGAAAGGCAATTAACGACGGAGGATAGGCCATATGTGCATGTCATGACCAGTAGAGTTGGTATCCGCGTTTGATAAGTTCTATAGTGTTTCTTGTTAGAGAGTCGGTCCTCCCTTGTCTTCTATTTGTTGTTTCTTTTTATCTTTCTCCTTTTGTCAAAATTCTCCATCAAAGTCAGTCTAGTCAAAACATAGTGAGAAATGACTTCAAAACTTGCCACCAACTTTCCAATTATTATGCAAGGCAAGGAAATTCCATTGACGGCAGAGAAGTATGGTGCAAAGAAGATTATTAAACTGGGGCAGAAAATTTTCTTTTCATTTTGAAAATTTTCTGGAAGTCGAGTCCCACTTGGGGAAAAAGGAAGAAAGAAGGCCTTAAGGGAAGCAATATTTAAACCAATGTCATCTCCAACAGCCTTCGGAAGAGTGAAACACCAATTTTGAGGAAATAAAAATCCACCAGCAGTGTTATATTCAGCAAGTTCCGAGTTGGTCGGACAACACAGAGTGGTAAAGGAAGAAAGGAAATCTCATCTTCAACAAAATAACCCTCAGCAAGTTGAGAAACACAGAACGGGGAAGGGATAAATGGAAAAACACATCCCCGACAGGAATATCATCTCCAACAAATGAAATCATTCCCCAACAAGTTTTGGGAACCCCGAGCGAGGGAAAGGAGAAAAGGAAAAACCACCACATGAGCGGCACAACCGCTCACAATGTTTTGAACTAACAAATTTTCTTTGATTTGAAACAGGGAAAGAAAGTGTTATTGATAGCGGAAAGTCATGCCACAAGGAAGAACACCAATACTGGGGCAGAAAATTTTCTGCCGTTGTTGAAACTTTTCTCGGAGAAACGAGGAAGGCAATTCAAGATGACGTATCGGGTTTGTCCACCTTCAAATAGGATGTTTCAGGTTTGTCCACCTTCGAACAGGACGTCTCAGGTTTGTTCACTCTCAAACATGGATACAATGGGAGTATTCGCCCTCGAATAGGATACAATGGGAGTATTCGCCCTCGAATAGGATACAATGGGAGTATTCGCCCTCGAATTGAATACGATGGGAGTATTCGCCCTCGAATAGAATACGATGGGAGTATCCGCCCTCGAATAGGATACAATGGGAGTATTCGCCCTCGAATAGAATACGATGGGAGTATTCGCCCTCGAATAGAATACGATGGGAGTATTCGCCCTCGAATAGAATACAATGGGAGTATTCGCCCTCGAATAGAATACGATGGGAGTATTCGCCCTCGAATAGAATACGATGGGAGTATTCACCCTCGAATAGAATACGATAGGAGTATTCGCCCTCGAATAGAATATGATGGGAGTATCCGCCCTCGAATAGGATACGATGGGAGTATTTGCCCTCGAATAGGATACGATAGGAGTATCCGCCCTCGAATAGGATACGATGGGAGTATTCGCCCTCGAATAGAATACGATGGGAGTATCCGCCCTCGAATAGGATATGATGGGAGTATTCGCCCTCGAATAGAATACGATGGGAGTATCCGCCCTCGAATAGGATACGATGGGAGTATTCGCCCTCGAATAGAATACGATGGGAGTATCCGCCCTCGAATAGGATACGATGGGAGTATCCGCCCTCGAATAGGATACGATAGGAGTATCCGCCCTCGAATAGGATACGATAGGAGTATCCGCCCTCGAATAGGATACGATAGGAGTATTCGCCCTCGAATAGAATACGATGGGAGTATTCGCCCTCGAATAGGATACGATAGGAGTATTCGCCCTCGAATAGGATACGATGGGAGTATTCGCCCTCGAATAGAATACGATGGGAATATCCGCCCTCGAATAGGATACGATGGGAGTATTCGCCCTCGAATAGAATACGATGGGAGTATCCACCCTCGAATAGGATACGATGGGAGTATTCGCCCTCGAATAGAATATGATGGGAGTATCCGCCCTCGAATAGGATACGATGGGACTATCCGCCCTCGAATAGGATATTTTACATTTGTTTTATTTTACATTGTCCTATGCATATTTCATAAATTATTTCCAGAATGCATTTTAAATTCAAAAGTTGCTAATAAAAACAGGCGCCTACCTGTATAACAAGAGGCATGTCTTCAGTCTTTACATTGCAGGTCTTGAAACCAGTAACCCACCATAAAGCAGAGGATTACAACAAGAGTTCCCAGCGCAAATTCAAGCGCATGAGTCAAAAGAAGGGAGGGAATGAAGGAAAATTTTCCCAGCATCATTATCCTCAGCAGGTAAGTAACCAATTCCAAAGATATCCCCAGCAGTCAAGGGAAAACAACACGACCCAGGAGGAAAATAGTTCCAGAACAAGGTAATTTAGGAGAAAGGATGGTTTAAGAGGCAATGCAGGAAGAAGAAAGTGGTGCAGGAAGCAAATGAAGACGATAGGGATGGGATGAAGTTCAAAGTTTGTTGTTGAAGTCAAGTGCCCGCCTGAAGAATGGAGTGGCAATTTATTTTCGAAGTTTGTTGTTGAAGTCAGGTGCCCACCTGAAGAATGGAGTGGCGATTTATTTTTGAAGTTTGTTGTTGAAGTCAGGTGCCCGCCTGAAGAATGGAGTGGCGATTTATTTTCGAAGTTTGTTGTTGAAGTCAGGTACCCGCTTGAAGAATGGAGTGGCAATTTATTTTCAAAGTTTGTTGTTGAGGTCAGGTGCCCGCCTGAAGAATGGAGTGGCGATTTATGATTAGAGTTTGTCGATAAAGTTAGAAGCCCGCCGGAAAAGCAGAACGACGTCTCAGTTTATAAGATTTGATAAGGAAAGTGAATAATCGGAAAGTGACAGAGTGTAACGGAAATCCCAAGCATGAATCCAAGTTCAAAATTAGAAGGAAGGCAACAAGGGTCAGAAAAGATAGATTCAGACTTCGAAGGAAAATAATTTGAAGATCACAAGGAAGGGACCAACGGTTGGAGTTCAGAAATCAAAATAGGCCGAAATAACAATTGTCAGAAGAGAAGAAGCATCGGAAGAAACATCAAGCCCGACAAAATAGCAAGGAACATGGGGAAGTCAAGATGAAAAGATAGATAAGAATTTGCAATATTGTAACTTAGTCTAGCTTCTTATTTTTCGTTTAGCGCGGTGTAATAAGGAGATCAGTTAAGCAGTAGCATCAGCAGCAACAACAGTAACAGCGAGTTCACAGCAGTCATGGTAGTCCCAGCTACCAAAACTTCCCGAACTACATTGACCTGATTCCCTTTTAGCCGGGGATATGTAGGAGACCTTTTGAAGCAAAGGTTCGGTCAAACTTTTCCAAAAAAAAAAATGCTTCATACGGAGTGCTCAAACAGGCAAAAAATCGCTCGTGTCCGCTCACTTATCTTTGCACGAAAACTCTTCATGTTTCCGCGCAAAGAGGGGCAGCTGTGAGCACGTGATTTTTGCCCTATATGAGAATTACTCCCAAAAATTCAAAATAAAAGAGTTTTGTGTTTGTTTGCAATATTTATAGATTTTCTGTTATATTTCTCCAATTGTTTGCGTTTGTGTGCGTGTGTTTATTTGTTAAATAAGTAAAAAATACAAAAATATATTCGCATTCGCAAGTAAAATTCAGGTTTACAATTAAAAGTAATTAAGTTTGTTTTACGAAAAAAAATAAAAATAAAAGAGTTTTGTGTTTGTTTGCAATATTTAAAAATAATTAAGTTTGTTTTACAATTAAAAATTCAAAATAAAAGAGTTTTGTATTTCTTTTGCATTTATTTTATTTATTTCCCAATTATGTGGTTTCTAATAATTTGTTATTTTATTATATGTGATAATTGTTATTTAGCATCAATTGATATTTGTAAGTTAATTAGGATTTTATTAGGATTTTTTGGTTTAGAAATTAATTTAGGAGTTAAAATAAAAGAAAAGAGAAGAATTTGGAAGTAATGAGATTGGGCCAGCCCAAAAGATTGACCAGTAATAGGCCCACTCGCCCAAACCAAAACCCCATAGACCCAGTCCAATCCGCCTCCCACTTAACCAAACGACGCCGATTCAGACGTCTCAAATCTGAGCCGTTCAATTCAATTGATCTAACGGACAAGACCATACCAACCCTAACCCACATCCGTTATCCGACACCCGACCCATTACCAAACCGAATCGCCCCGTTATCCCTTTTAAATCTGAGCCGTTGGTTGGTATAATCCAACGGCCCAGATTAAAACATTAATATCAATACCCTAAAACCCCATTACCCGGTCATTTTGCCCAAAACCTTTCCCCCAATCGTCTCTGAGAGACGAACCAATTACCCCAAAACCCTAGCGCCGCCCTCCACTTCCACCGCTCGAAACCCGGCGGCCAGACGTCGCCGGCCACCCAAACCAACACCCCAGGACCTCCTCCCTCTCCCCATTCCAAATCCCTAACCCTCATCCCTCGAAACTTAGCCGGGCTTTTCGAATCTCCGATCGAAAAAATTGGTCAAGAACCCTAAATTCTAAAATAGGGATTTTCGTCTGATTAATCAGAGATTTGGAGTCTAATAAACCTTACCCAGAGTATTTTCGGTTGAGAATACTTCGATTAAGTTCCATTTGACTTCAAAATCCAAAGCTCAAAGCCGAAATGGTCCAAGTCTGTTCTCATTTTGCCACTGTCTGAGGTATTTTCCTCTGTCTTTATTCTTATTTTGTTTGTTAGTCGTGTGAATGATTATCTATTTTTTTCTCTTTTTTATTTTTCTGTTCTTCTACACCATAAGGCCTTTATTTGTTCATTCTTTTTGTTTATTTGTTGGAATATGTTGAGTTATAGAATGCGTAGTCGGTTCGATCAATACTGTCAAGTGTTTCATCATGCGTTTTTATTTATTTGCCTGAAAATTTCGAATCACTGATTCGACGATTGATTTGTTATCGATTATACGTGTTGTAGGTTGTGATCGATTTAACAAATGTCATCGAATAGTTAGTTTCGCGATTCCTTTGTCTTTGCCCGAGACTTACGAATCACTGGTCCGTCGATTAGTTGTTATCGATTATACGCCTTATAATCGACTAATCGAATGTCGTCGCTTAGCTTCGCATAAGTCTGTTGGTTAGAACAATGTGGCAGTGAACTTGAATTTGCTTGACTGAAAATTTGTTTTGGTTTGTTAGCTTCAATCTCAGTGATCCTGTGTGGGTTTCTATGTTAGTAGAATTTTGATTTAAACACAATCGAATTGGTTATAGCTGATTTTGAAAGAGAGTGAAAGGGGATTAGTTTTAGGGCAGTGGTGTCAGTGAATACATGGTTTTAATCAGTGGAAGATAAGGCCTGAGATTAGTTTAGATTTGTTGGTCTGAAAATAAGTACTGCAGGCTATTAAACTAACATGTTGTTTAATAATAATGGGTTGCCAAGGAATATAATGGTCAGGGATTGAATTCTTAATTCATTGAGTGCTCTTAAGAGCTAGAAAATCAAAATTCACATGGGAAGTGTAATAAAAGGGTTAAAGGGTGCACATGGGAAGGGAAAACAGGCTGGAAAAGAGCCTGGTTTTTGGCTATAAAAGGGAGAGTCCAGTGAAGGAAAAGGGGAGGACTTTTTCTAGAAATCATCAGATATACACTAATAATACAGATATAGAGATTAAGTTTATTGTTCTATTGGGTGTTGTAGAACAACTTTGAGTTCTGGTCGATTCATTCATATCTTTTGGTTCAATATTTAGCTACTGGAACTTCAGAGGTATTAGGCTAATTTCAAGTAGTTTTGGGTCCAACTAAACTAGTTTTTGGTACAAATATTGGTCTGTTGATATTTTCAAGTGTTCGCTGGGTATTTTGAAGTTAAAATTGGTCTGTCCAAGCTAATTCTGGGGTCATTTGCTGGTTGATTGCTGGTGTCCTGTTGTCACTGCTATGTAGTTGCTGTGCCTACTGACCTTGGTTCTCTTTTATTTTCGTTTTACTTCCAGGTACACATTTCTGAATCCATTCTAATGAAAAATGTGAATCGAAGCTGAAATAAAGATATTCACCAGCCCTATACACGAGAATACTTCTGCTGTTTTAATTTATAAATTGCTATAGTTGTTTGTTTAACTTTTATTTGATGTTACATAGGCAGTGAATTGATATAGTTGTTATTTTAGCCCAATATAATAGTGATATAAATTGTATACACTGGACGGTGGACTGTTATCTCTTTGGATTCATTGAGTTGTATTGGAAGTTTCAGTGATAATTAGTTCTCTGTCAGTTAGCTTTGAATATTAATTGGATTAATTTCATATTAGGTTAACAAATTAAGTCACTATTTCTAGATGGCCTTCTGTTCGATGTCCAGTTTGAAATCGTTCTATTCATATTTAGTTTAAGGGGAGCATAACCGAATTTGGGATAATCACATTTAAATGAAACCATCAAAGAAAAGATCAAATTGCCACCGTTAATCATCATTTCTAACTTATGGACCAGTTAGCATAAATACGTTGGCCAGTATTACAAATCCGTGTGAATAACAAAACAGGACCTCAACCTTGGGTCGACACAATTAATTTGTAGCGGCCTAGATCGTTTGACCCAAAACAGAAATAATGGGATTACATTGTGTCCGTAATTCATGTTCCGTTTAGGAGTGCACATTAATAAAGGCCATTAATTTTGTAGAATCAGTAGGTTTAACATATTTTGAGTGCGAGTAAATGTAGTAAGGTTAAGAACATTAATCCAATAGGCATGAGTTGAGTAAGGCGAGTTAACGTTGAAGTTCAATGAAATTTCAAATAAATATTAATAATTAAAGTTAATTGTAACTTCCCATAGTTGTAAATAATTAATTCAAATGATTTATTCATCAAACAATGTGGGCTTAAGTTAGTTGTAAGGTAATCAGTTTTCTCTTGAAAAATTACTTGTCAATTCCATCTTTTATTTATAGTTTTAACTTTAGTAATATCCTTTTTTCGTTAACAATGGTTTTAAGTTGGTAACCAGTGAATGCTGATTTTTTTTTAGCATGTAGTTAATTAGAACTTTTCTACTTTATTTTTAGAGACAAACTTAAATGAAGAAAATGTAGTCACTTCAGGATTACCTTTTTAAAATAAATGAGACGAGCCCCGCTAAATAATGCACATATCATGGCGCCCCTCATAAACATATATATTCGAATACTTAGAATTCGGGACGTGCCATCTAGCAAATTTTCATGGCCTCTCGTAAAAATTAGTAACACATAGTTGCCATAGGCGCGTTCGTTTAATAATATTACTTTCCTTATCCGGGTGCACATTTATGTGACCCAAATTCAAATCTCAACAAAGTCGAAATGTGTCGACAACCACGGGTGCACTGGTGCGACGTGGTTCGAGATACGTTTTCACAACGTTGCAGTTCCATTTATTAAAATAATGAATAATAATATTAAAAGCGGTTGAAAGTTAAAATTTGCACATAAGTTAAAAGCATGTTATAAAAATTAGATAGTTAAGCCAAATGTGACAATTAAGCGACCGTGCTAAAACCACGGAACTCGGGAATGCCTAACACCTTCTCCCGGGTTAATAGAATTCCTTATCCGGATTTCTGGTTCGCGGATTGTTAAATAGAGTCAAACCCTTCCTCAATTGTATTAATGTAACGACCCGGCCTGTCGTTACGGGAATTACCACCCCGTTACCTTGCATTTTCATATATTATGCTTTTAAAACAGTATTAAAATATATCGGGTGAGTTAGGAGTGATTTGGATTGAAAATGAAACAAATAGCATGTTTGAAGAAAGCTTGAATATGAAAAGTCAACCAAGAGTTGACTATTGAGTTAGAGTGCTCGGAACCGGATTCTGATGATTCGACTAGTTCCGGGGGATCATTTATGACTTAGGAGAACAATCGGAATTGAATTCGGAGGTCCGGTGTAGTTTTAAGCTTGAATTGGCGAATGTTGAATTTTGGCGAAAACCGGATGGTAGGTGATATTTTGATCCGGAGGTCGGAATGGAATTCCGACAATTTCTGTAGCTTCGTTATATGATTTTGGATGTGTCTGCAAATTTTCAGGTCATTCGGACATCGTTTGACCGGGTTTTGGATTGAATGTTAGTTTTGAAAGTTTTGAAGAAACTTAGGCTTGAATCCGTGGATAATTGGTGATTTTGATGTTTAGTATGGTGTTTTTATGGTTGGAACAAGTTCGTATCATGTTTTGGAGTATGTTGGTGGTTTTCGTTGGGGTCCCGGGGGTCTCGGGATGAATCCGGGGTCCAAACGGACCATTTTTGGAAGAAAAGAGAAAAGCTGGCTGCTGTCATAAACGCAGCAGACATTTGCTCTCCGCGATCGCGGGGATGGGGATGCGATCGCGTAGAGCTGGGGGCTAAGGCATCGCGATCGCAGGGTAAACAGTCGCGATCGTGTAGAATTAAACGGGTGTTAATCGCGATCGCAGGCCAATCTACGCGATCGCGTAGGAGAAGAAATGGGTCCAGGGGAAATATGCTACGCGATCGCAGGAGTGAAGGACGCGATCGCGTGAAGCAGGGTGATTGTGCATCGCGATCGCGTGAAGGAAGTCGCGATCGCGTGAGGCCGAGATTTTGAGCATCGCGATCGCGTGAAGCAAGTCGCGATCGCGTAGAAGGATCAGTTCTGGCAGTGAACTTAAGTCCAGAAACAGAGAGTTACGGGTTTACACCCCCAAAACACACATTTGAGCCCTAGAGAGAAGAAAACTCGAGGAAATCACTGAGAAGTCATCGGGTATTCGTCGGAGGTAAGATTCTTGACTCAAAAACATCAATTTATGGTAGTATTAACATCAATCTTCATGAAATTGGGTTGAAATCTTGAAGAAATGTGGCCTAAATATTGAAAACGGGATTTTTGGATTTGGAAGGCCATTTGAACTCCGATTTCGATAAATTTTATATGCACGGACTCGTGGCGAGATGAGGGTCACGTTGGTACTAATTTCGGAATTTTCCGAGCAGTGGGGCCCGGGGTCGGGTTTTACCAACTTAGTGTAATTTTGCGAATTTCATATAAATTGAGGTGGGTTATGATTCTTTGACCCGTAATTGATATAATTATTGTTATTTGACTAGATTCTACACACGAGGCAACGAAATTCAAAGGAAAAGGCATCGCGGACGATTCTACGACCGGCTAGAGGTGAGTAGTTTGTGTATATTGTAGCCTGAGGGTTCGAAACCCCGGCTTAGCACATTGTGACGCTAATAGGGCGTGGCTCGCACACCGTGGCAGGTGCGGGATTGATTGTGATTGGGGATTGAGACTTGGTCCATCCCGTAAAGTGAATAATATGTTGTTAGTGTTGGAAATACACTGTATTTGCTATATTTGTGGGCTGTAAGCCTTGTTTGGGGCCTTGTGCCGTTCTGTAGCGTCCTTAGAGGACAATATTTATGTGATAGCTAAAAATTGCTTAAATCACTGATCTCAGTCCTGGAAATTGAAATCACACTTTTGAAATGCTAAGTCACCGGCTTTTACAAACTTAATAAAGTTAAAGTATTTTTCATAAATTATGAATTGAGAACTGGAATTAAGGAAAATGAACTGTTTTGTGACTTAATTGCTTATTGTGGACTGAGTATGGGATCGGGCTGCACGCCGCAGTGGATGATGTGAGGATCGGGCTGCACGCCGTAGCAGTATTGCGCTTGGGCTGTAGGAGCCCCTCCGGAGTTTGTACACACCCCCAGTGAGCGCCGTCGACGTTAAATTGGATGGGGCTACACGCCGTAGCGGTTATGTGCATTGCATTGCATCTGTATTTGTTGAATTACTCTGTGGTAGCTGTATTGTATTGTTGCTGCTAGTTCGTAGGAGATTCGGACTGTAGTGTAGCTTCATATTGTGGTATTTTGTGGATTTCTTACTGTCAGCTACATATATATATTTGTTACTCACCGAGTACTTAGTACTCACCCCTACTCCCTACACCTTTTGTGTGCAGACTCAGGCACTCAGGAGCAGTAGACGGGCATCTCCAGCGTTTACATTGTCACATCGAGTTGCTGAGGTAGCTGCCTACGTTCGCAGAGCCTAGCTTCTCCTCTCATTCCAGTTGTTATTGTATATTTTGTATTCAGACTTGAGTACTTCTATATCGTACTCTCTATTTCTTGTTGGGTTTTGTTAGAGGCTCTAGACTTGTGACTCCGGATCTTTGGGAGTGTCGGTACTTTTGTTCAGTATTATTATTATCGGAGTTCTTAAACTCATATATTCTTCTTGGGTTGTCCATTTGGGGACTGGTATTGTGTTATAATTAAACTGTTTGTTTGGCTGGCCTAGCTTGATTGTTGGGCGCCATCACGACCGGATTTGGGTCGTGACAAGTTGGTATCAAAGCTCTAGGTTATTAGGACTCGCGAGTCATGAGCCGGTTTAGTAGGCTTTCGCAGATCGGTACGTAGACGTCCGTATCTATCTTCGAAGGGCTACATAAACTTTAGGAAAAACCTCATTTTCTTGAATTCATATCGTGCGATTTGTGTTATCATGAAATTAAATCTTTCCATATTCTATTCTCTCGCAGATGGCGAGAACACGAGCTAACGGACGTGGCGGACGACCACCATTGGCACCCAGAGGCCGTGGTCGTGGTAGAACTGACCAGACTCAGGGTCAGATTCCTGCACCAGTGGCCCAGGCTCAAGACCAGATTCCAGCAGCAAACGCTCCGGCAACTCGGGTTCAGGCACCGGCAGTGCCCATTGTGATACCGGGTCTTCAGGAGACCTTGGCTCAGATCTTATCAGTGTGCACAGGCTTGGCTCAGGTAGTTGCAGCTACTGCTGCAGTATCTTCTTCACAGGCAGGGGGAGGAAATCAGACCCCCGTGGCTCACACACCCGAGCCAGTTCAGCCAGTTGCGCCCGTTGCACCAGCTCCTGCTTATATGGTTCCGGTTATGCCTGACGATGAGCAGCGTCGTTTGGAGAGATTTGAAAGGCTACAGCCTCCGACATTCAGTGTTGTTGAGGGCGAGGACGCCCAGGGTTTTCTTGACAGATGTCAGCACATGCTTCGCACCGCGGGTATTCTAGAGTCCAGCGGTGTTTCATTCACCACTTTTCAGTTTACAGGTGCAGCATTTCAGTGGTGGGAGGATTTTGAGAGGCGTAGGCCCGCCGGGGTAGTGCCCCTTACTTGGCAGCAGTTCTCCACGGTGTTTTTGGAGAAGTACGTGCCTCAGTCTCAGAGAGAGGAGCTACGACGTCAGTTCGAGTGGTTGAAGCAGGGAGACATGATGGTTAATCAGTATGAGATGAGATTCACACAGCTGGCCCGTCATGCCATGTGGATGGTTCCTACCGACAGGGAGAGGATCCGGAGATTTATTGATGGTCTTATTTATCCCATCCGCATATTGATGACCCGGGAGAGAGTTTCTACGGTTACCTTTGAGGAGGTGGTTGATGCTGCCCGTCACATTGAGACAGATCGCCGCAGAGAGCGAGAGGAAAGAGAGGCTAAGAGGCCTCGTGGTACTGGCAGTTACAGTGGTGCTCCGTCTAGGGGCCAATTTCAGCATAGCAGAGGTCGCTCTTTCAGGTCTCATCAGTCTGGACGTACAGAGTCCAGTGGGGTTTCATCCGATCGTGGTCGTCAAGGCCAGCAGGGTTATCAGGGTCAGCAGAGCCGCCAGCAGAGTCAGCCTGCACTGAGTGCTCTTCCGGCTCAGAGCTCTGCTCCTGTTTCCTCAGCACAGGATTCATCGGTAGCGAGGGGTCCTCAGCAGCCCCTTCTTCCATCTTCAGGCCGTTGTTTTGAGTGCGGTGATTTGGGCCATATCAGGAGAGAGTGTCCTCAGTGGCTTCGTAAGCGGTCACAGCGGAGGGATCAGCCTTCGTCTTCTACTCCTGTTTCTTCAGCGCCAGCACAGTCGGCTAGGACGGTGGCCAGGTATCCGGAGGTCGCCCTAGGGGTGAGGATCGTACTGGTGGAGGCCAGGCTCGTTTCTATGCTCTTCCGGATAGGAAGGATGCTAGTGCTTCAGATGCGGTCATTTCAGGTATTATCTCAGTCTGCCACAGGGATGCTTCTGTCTTATTTGATCCCGGATCCACCTATTCTTATGTCTCTACTTATTTTGCACATCATTTGGGTATGACCCGCGGTATTCTTGCTTTGCCCGTACATGTGTCTACCCCAGTGGGGGATACTGTTGTTGTGGATCAGGTATATCGATCCTGTATTATTACTATTGGGGGTCTGGAGACCCGAGTTGATCTATTACTATTGGGCATGGTAGATTTCGATGTTATCCTAGGCATGGATTGGCTATCTCCTTACCATGCGATTCTGGACTGTCATGCCAAGACAGTCACACTAGCTATTCCAGGTAATCCGAGGATCGAGTGGCGTGGCTTGACTGATTATGTGTCCGACAAGGTGATTTCTTATATAAAGGCTCAACGAATGATTGGCAAGGGTTGTTTGTCTTATTTGGCCTTCATTAGAAATGTTGAAGCTGAGACACCCAGCCTTGATTCGGTCCCCATTGTGAGGGAGTTTTCGGATGTATTTCCAGCAGACCTGCCAGGCATGCCGCCTGACCGAGATATCGATTTTGGTATTGACTTGGTGCCGGGCACTCAGCCCATTTTTATTCCTCCCTATCGCATGGCACCAGCAGAGTTAAAAGAATTGAAAGAACAGCTTCAGGAACTCTTAGATAAGGGTTTCATTCGTCCAAGTGTGTCACCTTGGGGTGCACCGGTGTTGTTCGTAAAGAAGAAAGATGGCACAATGAGAATGTGCATTGATTACAGGCAGCTGAACAAGGTAACAGTGAAGAATAAGTACCCATTACCTCGTATCGAGGACCTATTTGATCAGCTCCAAGGAGCTAGTGTATTTTCTAAGATTGATCTTCGATCGGGCTATCATCAGTTGAAGATCAGGGACTCAGATATTATGAAGACAGCGTTCAGGACGCGATATGGGCACTACGAGTTCCTGGTGATGTCTTTCGGGTTGACTAATGCTCCAGCAGCATTCATGCACTTGATGAATAGTGTATTTCGGCCGTACCTTGATTCTTTTGTGATTGTGTTTATTGATGATATCTTGGTATACTCACGCAGCCAGGAGGAGCATGCACATCATTTGAGAGTGGCATTGCAGAGGTTGAGAGAAGAGAAGCTTTATGCAAAATTCTCTAAGTGTGAGTTCTGGCTTGATACTGTGGGTTTTCTGGGACATATAGTGTCCAGTGATGGTATTCGGGTTGATCCTCAGAAGGTTGAGGCAGTGCAGAATTGGCCCAGACCTTCCTCAGCTACAGAGATTCGGAGTTTTCTCGGCTTGGCAGGCTATTATCGTCGGTTTGTTCAGGATTTCTCATCTATTGCTTCACCGTTGACTAAGCTGACACAGAAGAATGCTCCATTTGTGTGGTCCGATGAATGTGAAGAGAGCTTTCAGAAGCTCAAGGAGGCTTTGACCACGGCTCCAGTACTTGTGTTACCATCGGCCTCAGGGTCATATACGGTGTATTGTGATGCTTCCAGAGTTGGACTCGGTTGTGTGTTGATGCAGGAGGGTAGAGTTATTGCATATGCTTCTCGTCAGCTAAAGCCCCACGAGAAGAACTACCCTGTTCATGATTTGGAGTTAGCTGCTATTGTTCATGCCTTGAAGATTTGGAGGCATTATCTATATGGTGTATCTTGTGATGTATATACGGACCACCGCAGCCTTCAGCATTTGTTTAAGCAAAAAGATCTAAATTTGAGGCAGCGGAGATGGCTTGAATTGCTTAAAGACTATGATATTACTATCTTGTATCATCCCGGGAAAGCCAATGTAGTGGCTGATGCATTGAGCCGGAAGGCTATTAGTATGGGCAGTTTGGCGTATATTCCAGTTGGGGAGAGACCCCTAGCAGTTGATGTTCAGGCGTTAGCTAATCAGATGGTAAGGCTGGATATTTCTGAGCCCGGTCGGGTGATGGCTTGTGTAGTAGCTCGTTCTTCTTTATATGATCGTATTCGAGAGCGCCGGTATGATGATCCACACTTACTTGTCCTTAAGGACAGAGTTCAGCATGATGATGCTAGAGATGTCACTATTGATAGTGAGGGTGTATTGCGGATGCGGGGCCGGATATGTGTGCCCAATGTTGATGGCCTTCGTGAGTTGATATTGGAAGAGGCCCACAGTTCGCGGTATTCTATTCATCCAGGAGCCGCGAAGATGTATCAGGATTTGAAGCAGCATTACTGGTGGAGAAAGATGAAGAAAGATATTGTGAGCCATGTGGCTCGGTGTCTAAACCGTCAGCAGGTCAAGTATGAGCATCAGAGACCTGGTGGTGTATTCCAGCGAATTGATATTCCAGAGTGGAAGTGGGAAAGAATAACTATGGACTTTGTTAGTGGACTCCCTCGGACATCAAGGAAGTTTGATTCGGTTTGGGTGGTGGTGGATAGGTTGACCAAGTTAGCTCACTTCATCCCAGTGTGTACTACCTATACCTCGGAGCGGTTGGCAGAGATATTCATCCGTGAGATAGTGAGATTGCATGGAGTTCCCATTTTTAGTATATCAGACAGAGGTACCCAATTCACTTCTCAGTTTTGGAGGACATTTCAGTGAGAGTTGGGTTCACGAGTAGAGCCGAGCAAAGCATTTCATCCACATACGGATGGGCAATCTGAGCGTACTATTCAAATATTGGAGGACATGTTGCGTGCTTGTGTCATTGATTTCGGTGGTTCATGGGCTGATTACTTGCCTCTTACAGAGTTTGCTTATAATAACAGCTATCAGTCCAGCATTCGGATGGCACCGTATGAAGCTTTATATGGGAGACGGTGTAGGTCTCCAGATCGGTTGGTTCGAGCCCGGCGAGGCTAGGTTGTTAGGGACGGAGTTAGTCCAAGATGCCTTAGATAAGGTGAAGGTGATTCAGGAGAGACTTCGCACAGCTCAGTCGCGTCAGAAGAGTTATGCAGACCGGAAGGTCCGAGATGTGTCTTATTCAGTAGGTGAGAAGGTGTTGCTGAAAGTTTCGCCTATGAAGGGTGTTATGAGGTTTGGAAAGAAAGGGAAATTGAGCCCAAGGTTTATTGGACCTTTTGAGGTGCTTAGGAAAGTTGGGGAGGTGGCTTATATGCTTGCTTTGCCACCCCGTTTGTCGGGAGTTCACCCGGTGTTCCATGTATCTATGCTCCGGAAGTATGTCGGAGACCCGTCTCATGTGTTGGACTTCAGCACGATACAGCTAGATGAGGATTTGACTTATGATGTGGAACCAGTAGCCATTTTGGGTCGACAGGTTCGTAAGTTGAGATCTAAGGATATAGCTTCGGTGAAAGTGCAGTGGAGAGGTCGTCCCGTGGAGGAAGCAACTTGGGAGACCGAGCAGGAAATGCAGAGCAGATATCCACACTTGTTTGATGCTCCAGGTATGTTTCTTAACCCGCTCGCGGACGAGCGTTTGTTTAAGTTGGGGAGAATGTAACGACCCGGCCTGTCGTTACGGGAATTACCACCCCGTTACCTTGCATTTTCATATATTATGCTTTTAAAACAGTATTAAAATATATCGGGTGAGTTAGGAGTGATTTGGATTGAAAATGAAACAAATAGCATGTTTGAAGAAAGCTTGAATATGAAAAGTCAACCAAGAGTTGACTATTGAGTTAGAGTGCTCGGAACCGGATTCCGATGATTCGACTAGTTCCGGGGATCATTTATGACTTAGGAGAACAATCGGAATTGAATTCGGAGGTCCGGTGTAGTTTTAAGCTTGAATTGGCGAATGTTGAATTTTGGCGAAAACCGGATGGTAGGTGATATTTTGATCCGGGGGTCGGAATGGAATTCCGACAATTTCTGTAGCTTCGTTATATGATTTTGGATGTGTCTGCAAATTTTCAGGTCATTCGGACATCGTTTGACCGGGTTTTGGATTGAATGTTAGTTTTGAAAGTTTTGAAGAAACTTAGGCTTGAATCCGTGGATAATTGATGATTTTGATGTTTAGTATGGTGTTTTTATGGTTGGAACAAGTTCGTATCATGTTTTGGAGTATGTTGGTGGTTTTCGTTGGGGTCCCGGGGTCTCGGGATGAATCCGGGGGTCCAAACGGACCATTTTTGGAAGAAAAGAGAAAGCTGGTTGCTGTCATAAACGCAGCAGACATTTGCTCTCCGCGATCGCGGGGAGGGGGATGCGATCGCGTAGAGCTGGAGGCTAGGGCATCGCGATCGCAGGGAAACCAGTCGCGATCGCGTAGAATTAAACGGGGGCAATCGCGATCGCAGGCTAATCTACGCGATCGCGTAGAAGAAGAAATGGGTCCAGGGGAAATGTGCTACGCGATCGCAGGAATGAAGGACGCGATCGCGTGAAGCAGGGTGATTGTGCATCGCGATCGCGTGAGGCCGAGATTTTGAGCATCGCGATCGCGTGAAGCAAGTCGCGATCGCGTAGAAGGATCAGTTCTGGCAGTGAACTTAAGTCCAGAAACAGAGAGTTACGGGTTTACACCCCCAAAACACACATTTGAGCCCTAGAGAGAAGAAAACTCGAGGAAATCACTGAGAAGTCATCGGGTATCATCGGAGGTAAGATTCTTGACTCAAAAACATCAATTTATGGTAGTATTAACATCAATCTTCATGAAATTGGGTTGAAATCTTGAAGAAATGTGGCCTAAATATTGAAAACGGGATTTTTGGATTTGGAAGGCCATTTGAACTCCGATTTCGATAAATTTTATATGCACGGACTCATGGCGAGATGAGGGTCGCGTTGGTACTAATTTCGGAATTTTCCGAGCAGTGGGGCCCGGGGTCGGGTTTTACCAACTTAGTGTAATTTTGCGAATTTCATATAAATTGAGGTGGGTTATGATTCTTTGACCCGTAATTGATATAATTATTGTTATTTGACTAGATTCTACACACGAGGCAACGAAATTCAAAGGAAAAGGCATCGCGGACGATTCTACGACCGGCTAGAGGTGAGTAGTTTGTGTATATTGTAGCCTGAGGGTTCGAAACCCCGGCTTAGCATATTGTGACGCTAATAGGGCGTGGCTCGCACACCGTGGCAGGTGCGGGATTGATTGTGATTGGGGATTGAGACTTGGTCCATCCCGGAAATGAATAATATGTTGTTAGTGTTGGAAATACACTGTATTTGCTATATTTGTGGGTTGTAAGCCTTGTTTGGGGCCTTGTGCCGATCTGTAGCGTCCTTAGAGGACAATATTTATGTGATAGCTAAAAATTGCTTAAATCACTGATCTCAGTCCTGGAAATTGAAATCACACTTTTGAAATGCTAAGTCACCGGCTTTTACAAACTTAATAAAGTTAAAGTATTTTTCATAAATTATGAATTGAGAAGCTGGAATTAAGGAAAAATGAATTGTTTTGTGACTTAATTGCTTGTTGTGGACCGAGTATGGGATCGGGCTGCACGCCGCGAGTGGTTGATGTGAGGATCGGGCCGCACGCCGCAGCGAGTATTGCGCTTGGGCTGTAGGAGCCCCTCCGAGTCCGTACACACCCCCGGTGAGCGCCGTCGACGTTAAATTGGATCGGGCTACACGCCGTAGCGGTTATGTGCATTGCATTGCATCCGTATTTGTTGAATTACTCTCGTGGTAGCTGTATGGTATTGTTGTTGCTAGTTCGTAGGAAATTCGGACCGTAGTGTAGCTTCATATTGTGGTATTTTGTGGATTTCTTACTTGCCAGCTACATATATATATTTGTTACTCACCGAGTACTTAGTACTCACCCCTACTCCCCGCACCTTTTGTGTGCAGACTCAGGGTACACAGGAGCAGTAGACGGACATCTCCGGCGTTTACATTGTCACATCGACTTGCTGAGGTAGCTGCCTACGTTCGCGAGCCTAGCTTCTCCTCTCATTCCGGTTGTTATTGTATATTTTGTATTCGGACTTGAGTACTTCTATATCGTACTCTCCATTTCCTGTTGGGTTTTGTTAGAGGCTCTAGACTTGTGACTCCGGATCTTTGGGAGTGTCAGTACTTTTGTTCAGTATTATTATTATTATCGGAGTTCTTAAACTCATATATTCTTCTTGGGTTGTCCATTTGGGGACCGGTATTGTGTTATAATTAAACTGTTTTGTTTGGCTGGCCTAGCTTTATTAAATAGAGTCAAACCCTTCCTCAATTCGGGATTCAAATCGGTGACTTGGGACACCAAAAATCTCCCAAGTGGCGACTCTGAATCTCCTAATAAATGAATCCCATTTTGATTGTCCTTTAATTGGAAAAACTCCCTCTACCACGCCCTTCGCGGGTTGATGTAATTATTTTAAAAATAGTCAGATTTACATGTGATAATTGAAAAATAACATAATTTTCAAAGTGATCGAAATTTAACAATTTTCCATATAAAGATAAATCTGAACGAAAATACTGTTCAAAATCCGGAAAATATTCCAGCATAATATACTGGAGTTCGAACTTTTTACATGTGAACTTTCAGTATAATATATTGGAATTCCCACATAATATACTGGAAATTCATACACATGGGCACCAATCTCTAGTATATTATGCTGAAACTATATTGCAACGACTATTTTTCAACGACTTTGTAAATGCTGACTATTTTTTAGTTACCAGACCGAAAACTGGCTAACCCGTACTATTTTCACGTCATTAACATGCCAGTTTATTTGGTCCATCTACGTTTGGCTGATTTTTAACCCAAGCTAACTTTGAGTAACTTTTGCTAAGATATCTTTAAAATAGTTCTTTTTTGTTTGATATGTTATACACTACTAGCTGAGAAAAACCGTCTAAGAATACCGATCGAATTCGAAAACTAGAAAAATCGACTAATTTTCGATCGACGTTAATGTGCTGATATAAGGTTGTTCAGTAATAAATAGCAACCGAAGTTAGTCGCAATTTTCTATAGATTTCTGTCCGTCAATTAAATTTTTCAAACGACCAAAACAACGACTGAAGTCGGTTGGTATTTACCGACCAAAGTCAATTTTTTAATAATGTAACAAAAATGCACAGATTCGATAATCGAACCTTGGTCAATAATATGACAGGATACTATTCTACTATTAGACTATTAATACATTTTGGTTTAAGATTTTTTTTTATTTTATTTGTACTTTTATTTTGTATTTTACATAAAATAACCAATCGATTTCAGTCGAATTATTAAAAATATAAAATTACCAACAAAAATTTGTTGGTTTTTCAAAATAACTGATGGAAATAACCGACTAATTTCGTTAAAAAATTTTAATATTAATTTTAATTTATTTTACATAAGAAACTGACCAAAGTTAGACAGTTTCTTAAAACATAAATTTCGCGGGATGGCAAAATAGTTTCCTGCATTTTTGCGCCAAAAAAGAACTGACCAAAGTTGTCAGTTTCGTAAAAAAAAATAGAAAAATAAAATATTTTGAAAGTTTTTTCGACCGACCGACGTGGTCAATTTTTGCCGTATTTTTAGTAGTGATATATGACCATGTGATGACCTGGCCAGTCGTCTCATGAGTTACCGCTTCGTTTCCCCCATTTTTGCTTCTTTATGCTTTGTTTATCCGTATTTTATGGTATCGAGTTTGGAAAAGATTTGGTAAGGTTTGAGACACTTAGTCTCTTTTAAGGAAGCTTAAGTTGGAAAAGTCAACCATATGTTGACTTATGTGTTAGATGGCTCGTATGGGAATTCTAATGGTTCGGTTAGCTTCGGCAGGTGATTTATGACTTAGGAACGTGATTGGAATGGATTTTGGATGTCCGAAGTAGATTTAGACTTGAATTGGCGAAGTTGATATTTTGGCAATTCCTGGTTGGTAGGTGAGTTTTTGATATAGCAATCAAAATGGAATTTCGAGAGTTGTAGTAGCTTCATTACGTCAATCGGGAACAATAACAACAACAACAACAAACTACCCAGTAAAATCTCATATAGTAGGTCTAAAGACAAAGGATACCAAGAGCAAACAGATACCGTATCTATTCAAGACATTCAAAGGCAACATGTCAAAAAACATTTAAAGCATGGATCTGGAGGCAGAAAGAAGTCCAAATTCAATCATTAAATACCTGATACATTGAAGAGTTAACATTTAATAAGAATGATTGTGTAACGACCTATTTAATGTCATTTATTACTCATAATTATGTCATTAAAACCTAAGTTTCATTCTTCTACCTAGAGTCAACTATAAAAGGAGGAAGTTCTACCAATTGTAGACACGATCAACTGTTGAAAGCCTACTGAAATACAATTTTACTTTACTGTTCATTCTGATTATTGAAAGCCTATTACATTTTTCGGTCTCTTGATTATCAGTAACCCAATTTTTCTATTATTTTCTGGTTTTAATCAAAGTTCTATGTTTTGGTTAAGCAACGCTATAATTGCAATTATATACAATTTAGCTTTAAAAATGCAAAATAAATTTATAATAAAATATGCAAAAGTACCTTAATTATATTTTGGTGTAAATATGAGGATGAAAATAAATTATTCATCAAAAATGATAATTTTGGGAATAAATATTTGATTCTGCATTGTTAAAATCAGTGACAATAAATGGATTTTAAAAATCTTAAAATTTTGGAAAAAATACTAAACCTTTTGGGGATGCTTATATATGTAGACACATGCTATTTTGAAGGTATTTTGGGTATAAAATACATAGGGGGAATATTGGATATCAACATACCTGAGGTTGAGATTATCCCTCCACCATCAATGAATATACCAGAGGTGCCGGTTCTGAGACCCCCTAAGGGTGAACAGGGTGCCTCGAGTGATTCATCGTGGTTATGATAGTAGGTCACTCTCCTTCTCTACCAGCCTTTTCTAAGGAGGCTATAATAGATGCTCAGGCTCTAGAGACATCTTTTTAAAAGGGAATTAAAAATATTAAATTTAAAAGTTAACTTTTTAATATTGCTAAAAGCCCTAAATTATAAGTCTTTCCCAATTGTTTTTGCTAGTCTACCTCTACCAAGAGCAACGATTTATCACTTTTTTTTGCAACAGAAAACTTCATTCTTCTCTGTATGTCAAATTCAACAGGTTTATTTCTTCCTCCACGTAAAAACTTTATTATTTTGAACTCATTACTTTCCTCTCTTTTTATATTTCATTGTTAGTTTGTAAATATGTATGTAATTAGTTTTTTAAGTTTAGTGCTTCTCTGGCTCTCTTTTAAAAAATAATATGGGATTATATGTATGCGTGATTTTATATGTATTGATTGGATTTATATATAATTTCACTTATTTATTTGGGATTTATAATTTCATTAGATAATATGGAATTTCACTTAAAATAAATACCCATGGGACTTACGCCCCGCGCCTCGGGGCTTACGCCCAGCTGAGGCATATGCAAAACGCCTCGCCTTACGCCCCCGCCTTTTAAAACACTGGTTAAAATAGACAATAAATGGATTTTAAAAATCTTAAAATTTTGGAAAAAATACTAAACCTTTTGGGGATGCTTATATATGTAGACACATGCTATTTTGAAGGTATTTTGGGTATAAAATACATAGGGGGAATATTGGATATCAACATACCTGAGGTTGAGATTATCCCTCCACCATCAATGAATATACCAGAGGTGCCGGTTCTGAGACCCCCTAAGGGTGAACAGGGTGCCTCGAGTGATTCATCGTGGTTATGATAGTAGGTCACTCTCCTTCTCTACCAGCCTTTTCTAAGGAGGCTATAATAGATGCTCAGGCTCTACAGACTCCTGACATAGGCAGAGTCCTCAGTAAGAGGATCCTTTCCGGGATTATTTTACTGGGGTCGATGATGATGTTGATCTTAATGATGCATCTATCCTCTTTGAAGAGGCCCAACATCTCCTATCTCAGGTAAGCATTAGCTATTGTGATTTCTTTCTTTACTCTTCTTTACTTAAGTCTCACTTGTATTTTGCTTCTTGTATAAGCCTTTGCTAGGTCTCAAGCCGACCTGAGTCAGTGTGAAACCGAGCTCCAGAAAGTCATGAATGAGAGAAACATGCTAAAGCTTCTTTGCGGCCAAAAGGATGAATCTCTAAAGGACCTTTCTGCGATTTAGCCAAGGCTCATAGGGAAGAGACCGAGCTAGGTGAGCATGTAACTATACTTTTGAAAACGTACGGACTCGACCCAACTGTGGAGACTAATACTTCAATATCTTAGTTGCAACAAAAGTTGGAAAGGATCGAGTTGCTATGAGTGGAGGTCGATCAAATTAAAGATGATTGTGATCGATGGAAAAACTCCTTCCTCTATGCTATAATATCCGTCTCGGGTATTTGAGCATCGAGGTATACCCTATAAGCGTATGTATATGCTTATTTCCGGTGTGGGGTAGTAAAATGGGAGGTGTGACACTGAGGCCAAGGCAGAGGTCGAGATGATGAAGATCATGATGGACAAGTCCATAGTCGTTTACCTGGATGATGTTGTGGCTGCTCAAACACAGCTACGGGAGGCTTCTGATCAAGAACGATGGAGCAATAACTTGGCGAAATGCTAATACCGGAGGGAGACCCTCGAAGATATCCACACTCTAGATTTTGATCTCTCCGAGGATGTAGCCCAAGACAAGGCACTTGAAACTGATGCCACACTACTTGTCTCTTCTAATAATGAAGCTGATGATAATGAAGCAATTCAAGGCAGATCTGACAATGGCGAGGGGTATGAAGGAGAAGTTTTCCCCAATGAAGAGGTCACCCCCGACGGTAGTTAGGACTTAGTTTCTTTTTCTTTTTGTACGACCTCAATTGATCTCTTGTACATATCCTTCTTCATCAGTATATAAAAAAAAATTTCTTTTGAGTGCCTTCTAAATTTTTATCTTCAAACACATTTTTTGCGTTGTAAAACTTTAGCACAATCTTATGCTTTGAATGGTGCGTTAAAGATTTAGGTTTTGGAAGGCTTCATCAAAGTCCGCTTAGTCGAGTTTGAATAAGGTTCAAACCTGAAGCATATGCCCTTTAGGGTTTATGTCGAATAATGATAAGTCCCAAGCCATAGTCAAGTCAATTTATATTTGGTCTCAGAATAGTCAAACCCTTAGGTTCATATGGATCGTGAACAAGATCTCGAACACTAAGTGTCTGGTTGACTATCATTTCCCTCTTTCGGCTTAAAATACATAGTAAAAGTTTTTTATGCCGCAACACATATTTTTTACCCATTGAGTTTTTTGAGGGTTTGATGTCGATTGAAACCCCTCTGCTTTTTGTGCCTTAGTATGTCTGTGTTAAGATAATTTTCCTCTTAAGTTTTTTCGAGGGCTGATTTTATTGAAGCCCTTTTGATTATTTGCCAAGGGTATCCTTTTTTAACCGGTTAAAAGAATTTAAAGGCCTATATTTATTGTGGGATTCAACATCTTCGAGCCGCATTAATTTGGTTGTAGCCTTTAGGTATGCCTCTTCGGCTTATTCCCCAATAACACTTCGAACTTGTTCGAAGTGTTAGTCCCCGAGAATGATGGCCTTGGCCTATAGATCGAGGGGTGCCTTTTTGAGGTCTTTTGAGTTTAGATAACTCGAATATGTTGATCGTCGATGACATTCCATGAGTGTTCGAGGCATATTTGTACGTGTCCATTGAGCCATGTTCCATAAAATCACAAGTATAGAGCTCGTTTAGTAGAAAATTGTCTTTGAGACACAAGATGTTTGATATTGAAAGAATGCTTTTTTGAATAATTTATACATGCGTACATGTTTTTCCATTGGTAATTGACTAATATTTATGGACACGACTCATTCGATCGTTTGGCCCATTACAAAATTTTCCTATCGAGACCCTTTGACATGAAGTACTTTCTCCGAAAATATAACATCCAAATGTGTTGCACCACAGTATTAAAGATTGATTGTAAAGAAGACTTCTATATTGTTGAATTTTTCTCAGGCAACACATAATTATTTCCTCGATAAAAACATCACCGAAAAAAACCCACTTGGGATAAAAAACGATCTAAGGGGAAAAGATTGCAACGCGTGCTTTAAAACCTAAGGTCCTCGTGTTGAAGGGCTTCTCGGCATCCTCGATCGAACACCAGCAATAAGTTAGTATCAAATACAAATGGAAATGGAGAGAGTCGTACCTTAGCACTGATATCATTTAACGAATGATATATTCTAATTTTTTTGAAAATTGTTTGCCCTCTATTGTGCCAAGTTTATAAGACTCCTTTTCGATGACACCAAGGACCCGATATGGTCCCTCCTAATTCAAGCCTAACTTTCCTTCGTTTGGGTCTTGATTATTGAGGGTGATTTTCCTGAAAACTAAGTCCCCAACTCTTAAGTGGCAAAGGTTGTTTCTTCTATTATAATATCTCTCGATTCTTTGTTTTTTTGCAGCCATTCGAACGAGTGCGGCTTCTCATTTTTCATACAATAGTTTGAGGCTAGTGTTCATAGCCTCGTGATTTAATTCTTTCGTTGCATGTCGAAATCTGGCACTAGGTTCCCCAACTTCGACTGGAATCAAGGCCTCAAAGACATATACTAAGAAGAGCGGATTTGCCTCTGTACTGGACTTCGATGTTGTTCGATACGCCTAAAGGACCTCGGGTTGAATTTCTCTCCATTTTCCATTGGCATCGTTCGATCTTTTATGTAGATTCTGAATGATAGTTTTGTTCGTTAACTCGGCATGTCCGTTTCCACTTGGATGATAAGGCATTGATAATATCCTATTTATTTTATGCTCTTCGAGAAACCTCATTACTTTGCTGCCGATGAATTGCTTTTCATTGTCGCATACGATTTTAGCAGGTATCCTGAATCGTCATACAATGTGATCCCAAATGAAGCATATAACTTCTTTTGCTATGACTTTTTCGAAGGCTTGTGCTTCCACCCATTTAGAGAAGTAGTCAATGATAAACAAAATGAATTTAGTTTTACCTGGAGTTGACGGTAGAGGGCCGACGATATCCATCCCCTATTTCATGATGGCCATGGGGATATGACTAAATGAAGTTGTTCTCCGGGCTGATGGATCATCGGTGCAAACCTTTGACATTTATCACATGTTTTAACAAACTCCTTAGTGTTTTTTTCCATGTTATCCCAACAGTACCCTACTCTAACAATTTTTTGAATCAGTGATTCGACGCCAGAATGGTTCCCACAAGTGCCTTCATGGACTTCTCATAAAACATAATCGGTGACTCCTGGTCCTAAACATGCTGCCAATGGTCCATCGAACATCTTTCTATATAATGTTCCACCTTCAGCCAAAATGAATCGAGCAACTTTGGTTCGTAAGGCCCTCAACTCTTTAGGGTCCGATGGGAACTTTCCATTCTTCAAGTATTCAGTATATCTATTCCTCCAATCCCAGGTTAAGCTCATAGAGTTTATCTCAGCATGGCTTTCCTTGATCAAGGATCTTGAAAGTTGAACGATAGTCCCCGAGATTATCTCATCTTCCTCGACCGACGACCCTAGATTTGCAAGTGCATGGGTCTCACTATTTTGTTCTTGAGGTACATGCTGTAAAGTCCGTTCTTTAAAATGGTGAAATGTTGCCTAAAGTTTTTCCAAATACCTTTGCATTTTATCCTATCGAACTTTGAAGGTTTTGTTTACTTGGTTCATGACCAGTAAAGAGTCATAATTGGCTTCAATGAATTCTGCTCCCAAGATTTTAGCTAGCTTGAGACCTATAATCATGGCCTCGTACTCGGCCTCATTGCTAGTCAAAATTGAAGTTTTGATAGACTGCCTAATTGGAAACCCATGGGCGGCTTCAAAACGATGCCTAGCCCGGACACCTTCACATTCGAAGCACCGTCTATGAAAAGGGTCCATACCCCCGTTGATGTGCCTGATTTTAACAGGAGTTATTTTTTAACTTCGGGTACGAGGATTAGCATAACACAATGCTAGGCAAGCCCGACCATATTATCCCTTAAACCAGCCAGTTATTAATCAAATTAAACTCAAACAGTAATTAATTATATCAAGTGAAAATCGAAACGTAAAACATACAAAATACGGTCCCAACATATCGTGGTGTCACGAGACTGAGCCTCTACAGAATAGCATCCTAATACAACCAAGTCTAGGCAAATAGGAAATCAACAAGATGATAAAGAAGGAGAGATCATGTCCCGCGGACGTCGGCAGCTACCTCGGAGTCTCCTAGAAATAACAGTAATGGAGCAACTGCAATAGCTCAACTGCCCTCCTGAACAACTAAATCTGTACAAAAAGTGCAGGGGAGTGGGGTGAGTATAATTCAACTCGGTGAGTAATAATAATAAATAACAACTAAAATTAAGAACACATGTACTATCACTAGAAAGTTCTAAGGGTAACCTCACAGGTAAGTCATCTCTACAGTGATAATCTAATTTCCAATCTACGTTTATCTCTACAAGATTCCACACTGAACTAACCCTCACTCGTACCCCTACGGTGTACGGCCATCTCAACATATGAAGACACATACTTATGTCCATAATGTAATAGTATTTAAATAAATAGTAGGGTATGAATAAGTATAATGCTGCGGCGTGCAGCCCGCTCCAATACATATACCGCTGCGGCGCGCAGCCCGCTCCATTTTACGTCGACGGCGCTCACTGGGGGTGTATACAGACTTCGGAGGGGCTCCCTAGGCCCAAGCACTATAATACTGCAGCGTGCAGCCCGATCCACACATGTATTACTGCGGCGTGCAGTCCGATCCAATATATATATATGTATATATCTCTATACTGCTGCGGCGTGCAGCCCGATCCCATCATATACACCAGTGCTCACTGAGAATGTGTGCAGACTCAGACTCCGAAGGGGCTCCTACAGCCCAAGCGCAATAATACTGCGGCGTGCAGTCCGTTCCACATGTATGTTACATGTATATCACATGTATATTACTGCGGCGTGCAGTCCGATCCAATATATATACTGCTGCGGCGTGCAGCCCGATCCAATGTAGGTATATATATAATACCTCATAATGGGTCCTCGACCCTATCCCAGTCAATACATGCTTGGCCTCTCCGGCCCAATATAATATATCACAGTGGGTCCTAGACCTTGTCTCGGTCAATATAAACTTGGCCTTTCAGGCCCACTCAGCTAGAACAGGGAATTCCACCCTAGATAATCTCTCTCAATGTACACATCTAGTACGAGCTCATATTATGCTATACAACTAGAGCTACGGCTGAGTGTATGTTTCCAACACGATATAAGGGTCACCTAGCTCTATAGGTTCCCTAATGCTCTACAGATCGGCACAAGGCCCCAAACATGGCTATTAGCCCAATTGTACAGTTATAATCTCATTAGCAGTCATAACACACGGTATACTATTAGTCGGGAAGGACTAAGTCCGAACCCCCAATCACAATGTCACCACGCCCGTCATAGAACGCGTGTCCCATCTCAATATAGCACTGTGAAGTGCTAGTACGGGGTTTCAAACCCTCAGTACATTATTTACTATTACCACTCACCTCGAACCGGTAGAAGCTTCAATCCGCCTTGCGCTTGCCTCGCAAATCAATCTCCTCGGATGCCAAATCTGCTCAAAATCATAGAGAATGCATCAATATACGCTAATTTCACGAAATTCATTCGAAATAACCCAATTTATATCAAAACCCACAAGTTGTCAAAACCCGACTTTTGGTACACTTGCCGAAAAATTACAAAAATCACATATTCGGAATCCTCATCTCGATACGAGTCTAGGCATATAAAATTTACCAAAATCGGACTTCATTTGCCCACTCAAATCGGTGTTTTTCTTCAATTTAGGCCTAGGGCTCAAACCCACCTTTAATCTTCCATTTACAGAAATTTAACCCATGATTTCATGTTAAAATGATGTAATTAAGCCACAAAACTTACCTCCAACGAATCCCCGATGAATTACCAGCAATTCTCGTAAGTTTCTCTCTCTAGAACTCAAAAATGGAGGGTTCATGAATGAAACCCGTAACTCTCTGATTCTGGATTTTTATTCTCTGCCAGACACAATTGTTCATCGCGTTCGCGTGACCCTCTACGCGTTCGCGATGAACAAACCAGCCTTACTCTTCGCGAACGCGACGCTGGCCACGCGTTCGCGATGCTCAAATCTTGCAACCCTTCGCGGACGCGACTCATCCCACGCGTTCGCGATGTTCAACCTCCCAGCCACCCGGATTTCTTCTACGCGTTCGCGATGGACCTCCCGCGAACGCGAAGCACAACATCACGACCCTACGCGAACGCGACCCAAGCAACGCGTTCGCGATGCTTAACATCCCAGACCTACGCGAACGCGACGCCTTCTCCCGCGAACGCGATGTACAAAAAGGCTTGGCCTTCGCGAACGCGACCCTGGTCACGCGAACGCGAAGGCTTAAGGGCCTGGGCAGATTCTGCAGTTTTCTGCAGAATTTTTCCAAGTTCTAAATGCCCGGTTGATGGTCCGAATCCATCCCGAGGCCCCCGGGACCCCAACAAAAACCACCAACATACCCCAAAACATGATACGGACTTGTTCCAATCATAAAAACACCATACTAAACATCAAAATCACCAATTAACCACGGATTCAAGCCTAAGTTTCTTCAAAACTTTCAAAACTAACATTCAATCCTAAACCCGATCAAACGATGTCCGAATGACCTGAAAATTTACAGACATATCCAAAATCACATAACGAAGCTACAGAAATTGTCGGAATTCCATTCCGACCCCCGGATCAAAATCTCACCTATCGTTCGGATTTCGCCAAAATCCAACCTTAGCCAATTCAAGCTTAAAACTACACCGGACCTCCGAATTCAATTCCGATTGTTCACCTAAGTCATAAATGATCCCCCGGAACTAGTCGAATCATCAGAATTCGGTTCCGAGCGCTCTAACTAAATAGTCAACTCCAGGTTGACTTTCCTTATTCAAGTTTCATTCAAAAAGGCTATATGCCTCATTTTCAATCCAATTCACTCCTAACTCCCCCGATAGACTCCAACACCGATATAAAAGCAGGAAATATGTAATTACAACATAACGGGGTGGAAATTCCCGTGACGACGGGCCAGGTCGTCACATTCTCCCCCTCTTAAGCAAACGCTCGTCCTCGAGCGGGTCAAGAAACATACCTGAAGTCTCAAATAGCTGAGGGTATCTGCTCCGC